>CM066031.1:1504330338-1504457526 GCA_033557465.1 Ichthyophis bannanicus
CCTGTGCCATCTCCCACTGTTGCACCACACTCACACCTACCTGCTTGTGGGTGTGCAGTGTCCAAAGCAGGGGGAAGGCCATGCACAAACATAGGGCCAAGTCTCTCCGCAAGGTGACGCTCCAAGGCAGAAAGGTTTGCTGATTGAGCTGGGCCCCCTCCAGTGCCTTGGGCCCCACGTCTCTCCCGGACAAGCTCATTTCTTATGCTCCTTTTTACGTCACAGTAGCGCTTTCTCAGGCTCTCTATGTCGTGATGTGGTCCATCTGCTGCTGCCACTGCTGCCTGGACCTCGGCCCATGCCCTGGTGCGAGTGGCTATCATTGTGGTGGAGCTCTGGCGTCCAAATAGCAGGTCGTACCTGTCCAGGATGCTTGCCAGGAGGAGATCATTTTCCTCCTGGCTGAAGCATACCGCCCTCCGCTGGGCCTCTGCAGGTACTGGGACCCTGTGCTGTCTTGGTCTCCTGCCACCACTTGCCTCTGCACTTAGGGTTTGATTCGCCCCAGATGGCCCTGGCACCTCATCATCGACACATGTGTCTTGTGCTGGTGGGTGGGTGGTCTGGTCCACTGCACGGTCCTGCTCATCTCCATTCCTGCACTCCATGCTGTCGCGTGTGGTTGTGCTCGGGGTTTGCCATACTGAGCTTATCATACATATAGGGTGTGGCCTGGTGGTGGGTACGCGGGGCGTGGTCTACGCGCACAGCCGCAGCACGTTGCGAACACGCGTTGCACACAGGCGCGGTTAGGAAGTCTGCACATTCATATATTTGCGCTTCGTGGTGACAGGCAGACGCATCTCATTAATCCCACCATTACACGTGCCTTCATAACAGTATTGTGGTCTGTACTGCTGGTCCACATGTTGGCTCAGACGTTCGATATGTCTACACTGTTGTCTTGTCTGTCTGAGCTTTTACCAGTCGCGCTCTGTAATGGTGCGGGCAATACATGACGCCCACCCCCCCCCACCCCCCCACCCCGTACGTTACGTCATACGACCGTTTTGCAGCGCGCTTTTGTTTACGCGCGTTTGCAACGCCTCATGCGGTTCCCCGCTCGTGGGACATTGTTTGTTGTAAGTCCTACCATTTGGCGTCTGGGTGTGTGGTTTCCCGTGTCGATACTCGCAGTTTCTTTACACCCTGCTTCACTCCTCAGGGACTCACGTAGATGATTGTCCTCCGGGCTTCATATGGAACGCGCCGACGCTCCAGCGCGCAGTAACGTTCGCACACAGCATGTTTTTCTGTTTGCTGTTTTCCTTTCTGGAATCTTCTATCCGCACCATTGTGTATCGTTCATGTGTGATGACTCTCATCCCCTCCCCGACTCCTATTTCTAACCCAGTCTTATCCCTACAACCTGTGTCTATCATGGCTCAGACTGCGCATGCAAGTGGTGCAGTGGTTGCATTGGTCGAACTGGCTGGGCTGCTTTTTCCGGAGGAGGGGGATGCTGTTCCTGGGGCTGAAGCCCTGGGCATGGGTGCAATGCCACTGCAACTCAGGCCTGCAGCTGTGGGGGCTCCACAGGCGGGTGTGGGTGTAACCAACGGCCGTAGGCGTGCTGAGGCACGACCTCACCTGCAACATCTCTACAGGCCAGGGCCTTGCTCTGGGACCTGAGAGAGGGCCAGGTCATCTCCCTCTACCGGCTGGACATAGGGGCCATTAGGGAGCTGTATGAGAACACTCAGACCTGACCTTGAGCCACTGACTGCCCGGTCACATGCTATACCAGGTATGGCCAAGCTCCTGGCTGCCCTACATTTCTTTGCCTCTGGCTGTTTCCAATCCTCAGTGGCAGCAGTGGGTGGAGATTGAGTAGGCCAACCTTCTCCCACTGTCTCCACCAGGTACTGCGTGCCATGGTCAGCCAGGTTGGGAATTACATTGCAATTCCCAATGGGAGGCAACATTGGGCGACACTGGCACAGGCATTCCATAGGATTGCTGGGATCCTACACGTGATGGGCTCAACAGATTGCACACATGTTGCCCTTGTCCCGCCACATGACAGGGAGGTTGTGTACCGCAACCGCAAACACTTCCATTCCCTCAATGTGCAGGTTGTTTGTGATGCAGGTATGCGTATCCTGAATGTGGTCCCGCGGTTCCCAGGGTCTGCCCATGACTCCTATATCCTGCAGAACTCGGCACTGTTCGGCCAGTTTGAGACTGGCGAATATGAGGACTACGTCCTGCTGGGTGGGTATTCACCGTGTATGACATGCACCTACTGTAGATGGTTGGCAGGACACCATTGTCACCATTGTCCAATGCATGCCTGACATTGCTGTGTTATTTCCGGGTGCAGCCTATTGGGGGTAGCATACTACATCACGCCCTGTCACTGGGGTTGGGATCACAGACATATGTGCGCTGCCACACATCTCTCTGTCTACCATGTGTGTGTGGTTATTTTCACCTGTGTGTCCCAGCGGGCATGTGGTGTGGCCTGTTCCCTTCCTCGCCATTCATTGTCTGAGTTACGGTGTCCAGGGGCACTCGTGCTGCATTTGATGTGTCCCCTCCATTGCCTGTGAGCAACACCTGCAGTTTGCCCATGGCCTCCACATCTGGCCACAGGCATTCCATAGGATTGCTGGGATCCTACACGATGATGGGCTCAACAGATTTGCACACATGTTGCCCTTGTCCCGCCACATGACAGGGAGGTTGTGTACCGCCAACCGCAAAAAACTTTCCATTCCCTCAATGTGCAGGTTGTTGTGTGCTGCAGGTAGGCGTATCCTGAATGTGGTCCCGCGGTTCCCAGGGTCTGCCCATAGACGTCCCTATATCCTCCCGCAGAACTCGGCACTGTTCGGATCCAGTTTGGAGACTGGCGAATATGAGGACTACGTCCTGCTGGGTGGGTATGCACAGGTGTTATGAACATGCACCTACTGTAGGTGGGTGGCAGGACACCATTGTCACCATTGTCCAATGCATAGCCTGACATGCCCTGTGTTATTTCTGGGTTGCAGCCTATTGGGGGTAGCACACTACATCACGCCCTGTCACGTGGGGTTTGGATCACAAGACATATGTGCGCTGCCACACAATCTCTCTGTCTTACCATGTGTGTTGTGGTTATTCTCACCTGTGTGTGTCCCCCAGCGGGCATGTGGTGTGGCCTGTTTCCCTGTCATTGCCATTCATTGTCTGAGTTAACGGTGTGTGGCCCGTGGGCACTCGTGGCTGCATTTTGATGTGTCCCCTCCATGCCGGTGAGCAACACCTGCAGTTGTGCCCACTGGCCTCGCACATCTGGCCCACAGGCATTCCATAGGAGAGTGCTGGGATCCCACACATTAGGGGCTCAATAGATTGCACACATGTTGCCCTTGTCCCGCCACGCGACAGGGAGGTTGTGTACCGTAACCGCAAACACTTCCATTCCCTCAATGTGCAGGTTGTTTGTGATGCAGGTATGTGTATCCTGAATGTAGTCCCGCGGTTCCCAGGGTCTGCCCATGACTCCTATATCCTGCAGAACTCGGCACTGTTCGGCCAGTTTGAGGCTGGAGAATATGAGGACTACGTCCTGCTGGGTGGGTATTCACCGTGTATGACATGCACCTACTGTAGATGGTTGGCAGGACACCATTGTCACCATTGTCCAATGCATGCCTGACATTGCTGTGTTATTTCCGGGTGCATCTATTGGGGGTAGGCACACTACATCACGCCCTGTCACTGGGGTTGGGATCACAGACATATGTGCGCTGCCACACATCTCTCTGTCTACCATGTGTGTGTGGTTATTCTCACCTGTGTGTCCCAGCGGGCATGTGGTGTGGCCTGTTTCCCTGTCTTGCCATTCATTGTCTGAGTAACTGGTGTCCAGGGGCACTCATGCTGCATTTGATGTGTCCCTCCATGCCTGTGAGCAACACCTGCAGTTTTGCCCATGGCCTCCACATCTGGCCACAGGCATACTGCACTGGCAGTTGTACATATGTCTACCTGCGGGGTCAGTCACTCGCCCAGCCCATATGTTGCATGGTTGTGCGTGTGCCATCCTGTTTGGGGGGGGGGGTTGGGGACACAGACACATCCTTGTGGTGGTCATTCTGTCTGTGTGACCTCCTCTCTCGAGCCATGCTGGGGGCTACACGTGACATGTGTTGTGTGTGCTTCTGCTATGACACATGTCTGCTGCATGGTCTGGGCACCTTCTATCGGTGTCCACTGCCACCCCCACCTGTTTGACCCCCCCCTTGGAATGTGTTCCATTGGCCTATGCTCTTGTGTGTGCCCGATCATGCCAGCCACCTACTTGCACACCTGTGCATCCCTGCACCCCCGGGTGTGGTTTGCCACTGTCGGACATCTGAGCTCACAGGTCCCACCACTGCTCACTGGGCACAGTTTTTGAACATGTCCTGGACACGGTAACATGGCTGTGCACTGCCCTATCGGCATTTCATGGTAATTTGCCTCTGGCATCAACAGCCTCTGCTGCACTACCAACTGTGTGCACTGCTTTTTCGTCATATCTGTGTGCACGGCCTCTCGGCATTCCAGTTCTATTTTGCTACGTCAGTCATTTCCATTGGTGCATCTTCACACATGTAACTTTGCACCATTGTTTTCTGCAGGTGATGCAGGATATGGGTGTCGCGCCTGGCTGCTTACCCCTGTGCGTCTCCCTCGGCCAGGTGCAGAGATGCGGTACAATGAGGCCCATGCCTCCAACCGCTCAGTCATTGAGCGCACCTTTGGCGTTCTCAAAAGTCGCATCAGGTGTCTGGATAGGACTGGCGGGGCCTTACAATATGGACCCCTGACTGTGGCAGAGATCATCCTAGCCTGTTGCATCCTCCACAACATTGCTCTCAGGCACAATGTTCCAGTCGATATTAATGAGGATCTCGGGGTGGATCCTGTGTGCCCTCCTGCTCCTGGCCCTGGTGACACACATGCGGGGATGGCGGCCAGGCAACATCTGATCGAGGAGCTCTTTTCCTGTAAGTTATGGGTGTGCTGGGGACGTGTCTCTGGGTTCGCCATGTGTGAGCTGGTGTATGGATTGTGCAGCGCTACCATGACATGTCTCGAAATGCCTGTTATGTTATTGTCTCCACAGGATGGGCTTCTGTGTTCCGGGACCCCAGGGATTGGCTGACCATGCTGCCCAATTCTGTGCTGCATTTGGGGAGTGTGTGTTCATCAATGCAACATGCAGGTGACTCTGGTGAGTTGACATACAGTGAGGATTGCATTGCTGTCATCACGGTTTGACACATATATGTTGATTTCTCTCCACTGCTCCTATGGTGCTGCACATGTCTTTGGCCCACTGCTCCATCACCCTTAGCTGCCGTTTGTCACACATGTGGCCATTACCTGTTCACATCTTGGGAGTCTTAATGGTGTATCTTCAACGCATATTGTCAGGCTGTGTGTGTACACAGGCACAGGGCATTGTATTGTTAGAGAGCATGTTGAACACTCACTGCCATTGAGGCATTTGCAAGATTTGTGGCACTCATGTACTGTGATGTGGGTCTCCACTTGTCGCTGATTGTTGGGGGTCCTGCCATCTGAACCTTCTGGCATGCGTACCTTGTCACACAATGTATGTTTTGTTTCTGCTTGACCTGTCTACATGACCGATCATTCTGCGCCACCCTGCCTATGTGTGTTTCAGGGATGTGTATGGCCACCTCTCCAGTTATGTTCCCTCATCCCTCTGTTACCTTCTGCTTGTGGGCTAATGTACATTGTGCGCATGTGTCATATATTCTTTTCAGACGTGTCACAGGTTTGCTGGTGGTCCGATGTACATCAACATTTTGTTTCCGCACAACACACTGCACCTTGGACATGTTCCACTCACAGCTACCCATGTGGACGTGGTGATGTCCGCAGTCCATTGATGTCTGCAGGCGCTATTGGGGCTCTTTGTGCTCTTGCCTGACACGGATGTTCACAGTCAGGCCACTACTCTACCTTTCAGGTAGGCCTCAGCTTCCATCCTCTGGGACATACACCACGTGCTGATGCTGCATTTGGCCTATTGCTATCACCATGTCCTTCGTTGTTATGTCTGTGCGTCACCACTGCTGCACATGCTCTGGACCCCTGGGGTGCCTGCGTGTCATGTGCATTTACATGAACATATTGGGATGGTGTCCTGGTCTTCAGGGACATCTCCTGCAGTGGTCCATGTGCACTGTGCTCAGTGTTGTGGCCATGTCATGTGGTGCTATCTATGCATTCTGGGGTTTCTCTTTTTATCTCAGTGTCTCCTTTCTGACCTACAGGAGTCGTGGGTGGGTGTGCCATTCCCTTACCTGATATCTACATCTTTTTCACACAGGACACTGGCAACAAACATGACACATGTGCTACACTGCATCTGGAGAATCCTGTCATCCATATGTGCTTGGGCACAGCACCCATGTGAGACTGTTCCTGGATGTTGCTGACACAGGGAGATGGGCCTCTGAACTTTGGACACAGGCCTTTTTCTCTGACTCATTGATGGCCTATTTTGACTGTCACTGTGGGGACTGGCCTGCCGTTACTGCCATGAACTGTCTGGGTGTTTCGTTTCTTGCAGTAGGGGTGGGGGGTGAGCTGTACTTGGGTTTGTAGCCCTGATACATCACTGTTGGCATGGCATGTTGCCTTGTCACTCTGCATGCTTTCACCAGGGTCTTTTGGTTGCTGGGGATGGTGTCTGCTGTGCATACAGTGGGTGCATACACTGTGGGGACATGTCATGGTGAAACCCTCCACCTCACATATTGCTGTCTGTTTGCAACAGCTGATGAGATAAGGCATAGGATTTGGGGTGGCACCAGTGGGGGGTGGTCAGGGTGTGTAGGCTCCACGGGCAGCAACAGGTGGGTGGCCTCGCAACGTGGGTTGGGTGTGTGCTGGCAACGTTGACTGCCACACAGGCCCCATGTCTTTCTACAGGTCATATGGTGCACCGGAATGCAGGATACAATGTCTGCTTGGGTCTGGTGACTGCCTGTTGTGGACAGATGTTTGCACTTTCGTTGTTTTGGATATTTGGGGTATTGGTCACCCCATTTCATTGCCACTCGTGTGCTTGCCGGTTTGGGTGACACCTGGCGGTTGTCTTTTCCTTCCTTGTTTGCTGCTTACTTGCCCATATGATGTGTGCACCCCATCACATCTCCGCCCACCCTTCCATGGTTGAGCTGTTCATGTCCGTGTGGCCTGTTTGCAGCCTCTCTGCCACATTGTCTGGACTAATTGTAGTTCTCCTCATGGGGTGGGGAATGTGCTGGGCTACCTGTGTATTGGGACTGCTGCTGTCGGTTGGCCTGGGCCACATCCCTGATCTGGTTGGTCATTAACATGCTCCTCTTTCAGTCCATTGCCCTTGCCACAGCCCATCCACATGGCTTTCCATTGGCCTGGCCCCTTCCACCCCTCATGTGTCACTCCCCTGATCTATTGCATGTTGTTTACAATTCATGATATTTCCTGGTGTGTGTGTGGACCTGTTCATATGTGCTTTCCATCCCACCTGTGGACTGTGTTGTTGGCTCTGGACCCCTGCTCCACCTGTGTACTGCATCTTGGTTGCTCTCTGTGGTGCCATCGCCTGACACACAGCTGTGGTTTTGTATGGTGACATGCTGTGGTTCCTGTCTGCATCCATTTCTGTGTGCCTCAAGGTGTTATTGTAGTCATTTATTTTCTGCAGTGCTTTCCATCCTAGTAGTCATGGCTTTGCACTCTCTCTGTTCTCCTGTTTTGATGCCTTTCCTGCACTGGTAGCTGTGGTCGCTGTAACAGTCATCTCTTGGCTTCTATGTCCTGCCGCTCATATTATCCTAATCACATTTACAGTCCATCCTTTGGTCCATCTATCTGCATCATTGTGGTGTGAGATGTCCTGTATGTTGCTGTGCACTGTCGCCCCGTATCCTACCCTGCTACCCTTGTCTGCATTTCATCTCTTTGTGCTTGGCGGGCCTGTGCCTGTTCTGCATTTTAAGACCACTCCTCTGGCCACCTCCCCCTCCACTGGGGACACATATTCTCCTCACCTGCCACACACTGTTTTTCTGGTACTCTAGGGTGCCAACACCCTTTGCTGTGGTGCTGTTGCCACCACCATGTTTGTCTGCACTGCTGCCAGACACGTGGGATGCCCTCAGGGATGAGGGTCCAGTAACTCCCTACTCGCCCTCCATCAGTCACCTGTTCATTGTATTTACTGTGGGTTCTATGTGGTGTTCGTACTACATCTGTCTCTGTTCCATGCAGGTCCTGCAGGCCCTCCAGACGCAACTTGCAGCCCCTAGGGCACAATGACCTTGGCAAACATACCCTTTTTGGAGCACCGTGCCATATGGTTCTATGGGCCAGGGTTCCATCAGCACTCTCTTATCCCTATGTACCTCATATTGCACTTAGCTTTGGACACCTGTCTAGACACCGTACTGGTGCACCTTTTCAGGCTTCTTCTTGGGAACACTGTTGGGCTACTGTCCTTTGCTGCTCTATGGCAGTGACGCACAAATTCATTTCTCCCTTCCGGGCCAGGCGCTGTGGGGGTGCCTACCCCCTCCTATGGTCATGTGCAGTACATGGTGCACTGCTGCTGTACATGTGCAGTGCACCATGGGTATTGTTGCATACACCCATATCCTTCACCCCCCAGCAGGCACTTTGGGTGGTGACATAGCGCCCCTCGGTGCACAGTCAGGGGGTTATTGGTTCTGGTGGTACAGACATCTGCATATTATTTCTCCACATATCCATAGTATGTTTGGGTTTGCTTTTGCTTTTGCCAGTGGCATTCAGTTTTAGGAAAGAGGTCTGTGATGTTATTGGGCCTTTTATATTTGGTAATGATCTTGGCCTTGGTCTTGATTGTGTTTGCCATATGCCCTTGTTTGCTGAGACCTTGCTTTGTTTCCTTGTCAAGCATTCTTTGTATGTACATAGTGCAACTGCTGTGGTTCTGGTGTGGGGGTGTTGGGCATTTCACAGTTCTGCTCCAGGAGCTGGCCACCTCATTATTGGGACTGTGTTATTTTCACTAGCAATATGAGCAAATAGTTACTTCCATGCCTGTGGGGGCCCCTTGGTCATGGGTTTCAACACACAGTGGATCGTTTGGCGGCCCTTTGAGGGGCTTTTTGTTATCTTGCTTTACATTGGTGCTGACAGCAGCACCACCATCACAGTGCTGACTCCTCACGGTGCCTCATCGGGGACCCTATAACATGCCCTATGGGGCGCTTTGTGACACGCCCTATAGGGTGCCCTGGCAGACAGTGCACATTAACCTTTACCCTCTGGTGTGGCTTTTAGGGTGCCCTATATGACACCTTCGGGTTATAGCCCTGTGAGTGGGTGTTTGCCAGCAGAACTTGTTGGACGTACAAAACAAACTACTTCTGACATCACTGATTAGTGTAGGGGTCATGACGCAGACTCATCCACAGATACGCACGCCTGGCAGGGACACATTCACTTGGTACAGGGCCCAGAGTTGGGCCAAACAATGCATGTCGTGGTGGCGTTTGCTGCAGGCGTACGATGGCAAGACAATTGGGTTGTTACCTGCCTTGTTTCCAGCACAGTTTGATGTTGTGTATCCTTTATTAAATGATTTGTGGATATATTTGACTTTGTACATTTCACACACCTGGTTCTGGCTGCAGATTCACACTCTTTTCTTCTTTTGGGGGCTGAGGCTCTCTTGATTAAAAGGGCACTCCCAATGAGGGTGAGGTGGGCATTTTCTCCCACCTCTCAGGTTGGTTGTGGCCGACAAAAATGGGGGATATCTATGGTTTTAACAGAGTGGTGACTGGTTATACAAAACAATGACTACAGTTTGTGGAGGGTAATGTTGCAGGCAGCTTTAGTCCTTGGACACACAGGGGGAATTGAACTCACAGACCTTGCACTGTCTGACAGTGTCTTAACCATTGCACTATGGATCAGGCTGCCTTAGGGGACACCTTTTCTACCTTCTTATGGGACACCCTGTTGGGATACTGTCTGTTGCTACTATGTGACAGTGACGCACACAGTCATTTCGCCCTACCGTGCCAGGAGGCTATGTGGGTACAAACCCCTTCTTGTGTTCATCTCTGGACTGCTGGTCTGCATGTGCTGTGCACCATGGGTATGCCTGCATTGGTACAGATCCTAGTCAACACAGCAGGCAGTTAGGGTGGTGTCCTGCTGCCCTTCAGTAGCCAGCCAGGGGGTTGTTAGCAGCTATGGGGCTGCAGCCCAGTGGTTCCTTCATTGCCTGTGGGGCCAGTGCTCATGGGTTCAGACCCACAGTGAACTTCTTTTATAGGGCTGTCTGCAGCATTGTATATATATTTTTTTAATTGTTTATTTAGATTTTCCCAAATGCAAGGAAATATATATATATTTTAATGCACATTAGTGCTACCAGCGACAGCCCCTCAGCATAATATAACCTTAAGGTGCCTCATAAGGCGCCCCATGCAGCACCTTATCTGGCGCCCTTTAAGTTGCCTTATAGGATGTTCTATGGGGGACATTTTGGTGTGCCTCAGCGGACAGTGCACTTTATAATGTAGCCTATGGTGTGCGTTATGTGGTGCCTTCTGCG
Source organism: Ichthyophis bannanicus (assembly GCA_033557465.1). Classification (NCBI taxonomy): domain Eukaryota; kingdom Metazoa; phylum Chordata; class Amphibia; order Gymnophiona; family Ichthyophiidae; genus Ichthyophis; species Ichthyophis bannanicus. The sequence goes on from CM066031.1 coordinate 1,504,340,945, forward strand.
GCACCTTCGGTTACGCCACTGTGTGGGGGTGTTTGCTAGCAACCCTACTGAAAGAAAAAACAACATGCCCCTTCATTCACTATCTAATGTACAGGGTGATGCCTCAGCCAGCCTTATGCATTTGGCAACCTGGGGAATTGAACCCATGAGGCCTGTATCAGCAGTCAGTGCAGTAACCATTGTGCTACAGCTCTGTTTAGGTGATTTGTGTCTATGCGCCTTCTTATGCTTAACGCGCGGTAACGCGCCACGGCGCCCTGTAACGCTCGTTAGTTTTGGGAACGCGCGTTGTTGGTAATGATGTACCGCCCATGTCCTTATTTGGAGTTTGTGTTTCTACCGCGGCTCCTAACGCGAATTGCACTAACGCACTTTAGTAAACATACCCCTATGTGTGCCTTGAACCCAAGGAGGGCCAGGGCAGTTGTCCTGGACGCTTGTCCCCAAATAAAGTACATTTTCTTTAAACCTCTTGGTTGTGTAGTTCTGTGTCATGCCTCATGCTTGTCATATCTACCATAAGGAGAGAGAGAGAGAAAGAGACAGTAGAGAAAATCATCTGAGACAACCATATTTGCTGAAAACTGACTGGAGGAGAGGAGGAGTCCTACCTACTAAAAGAATACCCATGCAAGCTCAGGGGAGTCTAAAAGGCTTTTGTGAACTAGAGGACAGCCAACATACTGGATGTATCAGTGATATCACCAGTGTGCCTTCATCTCCCTTGCTTGTCTGTGGAGAAAATCAGTGTGCAGTGCATAGGACCTCAGAGTGCAGGCACACGCTCAAGCTCTGTTGATATCAAATCCTCTGGTGCCAAAGCTCCTTCAGAGGGGATGGAACCCAGTAGGCTGCGAGCTGAGGAAACAGGGAGGAATAGAGTGTGATCCACAGAAACAGAGAAAGAAGGACCCTACAATCTACCTTCTACAATCTACCGTTTATCATTCATCTCATACTTTTCATGACAGCGTTCTTTTCAGTATAGCTCTTCTGAGGTCCTTATTTATACTTTGCTTTATTTACATCTTGATAAGTTAAACTCTATTCTCTGTTTCATATTCAAATCCTAATTTATTCTTTTTTCCCTAAGTCAGAATACTACCACTTGTCTTTTTTATTCATTTCAAATAATAAGACCATGTCATTACACCCCCACTGTCTTAATACGACTAAATTACAATCAGTCAACTATATATACTTTGGCCTATCCAAATTTAAAGGATTATTTGTGTCCAGACAAAGGATGTTTGCAATCCAGGCCATACCTGCTGTGAGCATTGCCAATGCTGTTCAATAATGGAAGAGGGTGAGTGGATTATAATTGGGACTCTTGAGATCAAGTTAAGATTTGCTACTACATGTTCTTCTGATCATGTGATTTATGCTTTGAAATGTCCTTATAACAAATTTTACATTGGTAACATGACACAGCAGTTGAAGGTAGATTGTCGGAACACAAATATTGCCTATTGAAATTGAAGAACGATGCCCTTATGGTAGTCCATAGTCAGGATTTCTTTGTATTTCAATGTTCTGTGATTGATCATGTTCCATTGAACATTCAGGGTGGTGATCATGGCCGGATGCTTTCACAACATGAACAGAAATGGATTTCTTAGCTAAATACAATGGAACCAGCAGGACTTAGCTCCATTAATTGGGGGGTGTATTTGTAAGTTTAGTGTGGGTCTGGCCCCTCCCTCTTTTTTGATGGGTTCAGGAAAATATTTAAAAATAGGAAATGATGTCAGATGATATAACTAGAGGAAGATTTGTCTCTTGAGGATTGTATGGCAGTCCCTGATGAAGCTATTTTTTATGAAAAGAAGGTCTTCGAAGGGCTTTTAAGAGAAAGACAATCTTCTGGAAGACATCTGTTGATTTAAGTAACTGATTGTGACACTTCTTTGATATGGTTAACATTTGTTCTGGCTTTGGCTTATCTCTTTTATAGGGACGACAAAGTTGCTAACCTTTGGCGTGCGGAGCTGAAGTGATTGTAGCTCCGCATTCTGTTGCTGCTCTAAATTTTGATATGTTTTCAATGTAAATAATTTAAAAATGATATGCTCTTAAAGGCAGTAGGAGCTATTTATTGCGAAAGTAATTGAGTGGAATTTGGTGAAATAAGTGAAAAAATGAGGAGTTTTTTTAAACCAGTGATGGTTGTTTGTAGCAGCTCCCCTTCAGGCATGAAATAACTGCCATATAGAGGGATTTCTCCTTTAGAGATTTCTTCCAGGAGTATTTATAATGGTATTATTGTAATTAGTTTTTTGATATGATGAGTAGTGCTGGGCTACTGCGGGTTTTTGTGTAAGTCGTTACATCCATAAACCCATCAGAGGTAGCCAGCAGGCCTTTATTAAGCCATAGATGAAATCAGACATATAAAAGTAAATTAGAAGAAAAGGGAGAAGTTAATCCCTGGATGGAGGTGAGGATGAAGCTGAGTTCCAACTCTATCCCCTTGCAGAATATAATAGAACAAGACATGAAGTGGGTGCTAGGGGTAGGGACCAAAGGACCCATCTCTAGCAAAAGATCAAAGGAAAATGAGCGTAATTAATAGATTGCAACCAAAAGGAATTAAAAATGATTAAAAGACTTATCCTTGCCTTCACTAGCCAGTGCATTAGTTTATCAATGTACAGTCAGTATTCCCCGGGCAAGAGACCTTCTTTAAACCCAAGGTCTTATAGTATAATAAACCAGTCCTCTTTCACCTGGATTAGTCTAGACACACTTAGAACCTCAGTGAATACCTCTACTGACTAAACTGCATTAAAACTTTGTAGTAAACATGTACTAACTTCAAAAGCTAACCCATGCTATCTAGAGGCCTGAATATTGAAGGCCCCCTAATAAGATATTGGAGATCGCTAATAATCTTAATAATAATTAGTGTGGGGCCTCTCACTTGGTTTGCAGCTTGTCGTGCTGTGAGGGCTTGTTTGCATCAGTGATGCTGAGAGCTAAACTATTGGTAGTTTATCTACTGGCAGGGTCTCCCAAGATGGACAGGTCTCAGCTGAGGTGTCAGACCAAGACAAATCGCCCATCTGGGTAGCAGCAGAATGGGATAGTATTGATGGTGGAGGATCACATTTCTGTGAAAACTGCAACAACACCAAACTTAAACTGCGTGAAAGAAAGGCCCGGCAATCTACTTCCGTAACTTGCCATGAAAACCCAATGGATAGTTACAACAAAACAAATTGTGCTATGGTGCTGGAAGATGAGGCACCCCCCCCCCCCCCCAGGTCGGAAAGCACTCAACTAGCTACTGGGGAAGAGCTAAAGACTTTTCAGAGTAAACCCAGCATTTATGATGTGGTTGGATCAAAGCACTCGTGAAGTCTGACTGCTGATGTAGCTGTGCATGAAATGAAAGTCAGAAGCTGTAAAGATGTCTTACACATTGGAACATGGAACGTATGAAGCATGAACCAAGGGAAGTTGGAAGTGGTCAAGAATGAAATGGAACATGTACAACTTGATCTGTTGGGTGTCAGAGAACTGAAATGGACTGGCATCGGGCACTTTGCATCAGATGATCACATGGTCTACTATGCTGGAAATGAAAGACAAAGAAGAAATGGTGTTGCATTTATAATAAAGAAGAAACTTGCAAGAACTGTAATGAAATACGATGCAGTCAGCGAAACGCTTAATCTCTATTCGTCTACAAGGAATGCCTATCAACACAACTATAATTCAAGTATATGCCCCAACAACAGCTGCAGAAGAGAATGAAATTGAAGAGTTCTATGAACAAGTACAAGCTGAAATTGATAGAACATGCAAACAGGATATCCTGAGTCATGGGTGACTGGAACGCAAGAGTTGACAACAAAGAATAAGGCAAAGTAGTTGGAAAATATGGACTTGGCAACAGAAATGAAGCTGGAGAAAGACTGATAGAATTCTGCAAGACCAACAATCTATTCATCTCAAACACCTTCTTCCAGCAACACAAGCGGCAACTGTACACATAGATTTCACCAAATGGATTGTACAAAAATCAAATTGACTACATCTGTGGAAGTCAACGATGGAAAAGCTCTGTAACATCAACAAAGACAAAACCTGGAGCTGACGGTGGTACAGATCATCAACTACTAGTATGCAAACTCAAGCTAAAATTGAAAATGAGCAAACCACTCATGAATGCAGCAAAATATGACTTTGAGAATATACTACTGGAATTTAAAGACTGCCTGCAAAATTGATTTGCTGCTTTAGATACAAATGACAGAGCTCCAGAAGAGTTATGGAATGACATCAAGAAGATTGAGTTGGAAGAAAGTGAGAAGTCTCTACAAAAGGTGAAAAAGCAAAAACAGCCAAATGGATGACGGAAGAAACTCTGAAAATTGCCCAGAAACGCAGAGAAAATAAAGCCAGAGGAGAAAGAAAGACAATCACAGAACTCAACAGAGATTTCCAACGTGCAGCAAGACAGGACAAGGAAACGTACTACAATGACACTTTCAAGGAAATAGAAGCAGAAACTATTAGAGGAAGAACAAGATCGGCTTTCCTAGAGCTACGAGAGTTAAAGAAAAAGTTCCAGCCTCGAAATGGAATGTTAAAAGATGCTCAAGGTTCTATGTTGAATGATGCTGAGAAGATCAAGAAAAGGTGGAAGGAATATACAGAGTTTTTATATGATAAAGATCAAGTGGACCAACAGCCGTTTTAACCTGTACCTTATGATCGGGAACCATTGGTGATGAAAGAAGAAGTTGAAGCAGCATTGAAAGCCTTATCAAAGAACAAAGCACCAGGCATTGATAGCATTCCCATAGAAGTATTACAGCAATTTGATGCAGCTGTTACCATACTTGCAAGGCTCTGCCAAGAAATATGGAAGACAACATCATGGCCAACAGACTGGAAAAGATCTGTGTTTATACCAATACTAAAGAAAGGTGATGAACTAACTGTGGAAATTATCACACAATCTCTCTGATCCCATATGCCAGCAAGATTCTACTGAAGATTATTCAAAAGAGACTACAACCATACTTGGAACAAGAACTACCTGAAGTGCAAGCAGGGTTCAGGAAAGGGCAAGGAATGAGAGACATCATTGTGGATGTGAGATGGATCCTTGAAAAGACTAAAGAATACCAAAAGGATATCTATTTGTGCTTTATCAACTATAGCAAGGCTTTTGACTATGTAAACCATGAGAAACTCTGGGCCACATTAAGAAGCATGGGTATACCAGAACACCTGATTGTTCTCTTGCACAATCTGTACATTGATCAAGAAGCAACAGTTTGAACGAAACAAGGAGAAACAGAATGGTTTAAAATAAGCAAAGGTGTAAGACAAGGCTGCATACTTTCCTCCCTACCTGTTTAATTTATATGCAGAACAAATCATCAGAGAAGCAGGATTGTATGAAGACAACAGAGTTGTGAAGATTGATGGAAGACTCATCAACAACCTTCGCTATGCTGATGATGAAGATGATCTGAAATATTTGCTTCTCACAATCAAAAAACATAGTCTCAAAATGGGCCTGCACCTTAATGTAAAGAAGACAAAGATCATGACAACTGGCATAATCAACAGGTTCATCATTGAAGGAGAAGAAATTGAAATTGTGAACAACTTTAACCTACTTGGATCAACTATCAATAAAGAAGCAACAAGCAGTCAAGAAATCAGACGACGCATTGTTCTTGGCAGAATGGCTATGAAAGACCTAGATAAGATTCTCAAGAGCAGAGATGTCTCTCTCCATACAAAGATTTGACTTGTTCAAGCCATGGTATTTTCAGTAACATCATATGGATGTGAAAGCTGGACAGTGAAAAAGACAGACAGGAAGAAAATTGATGCCTTTGAATTATGGTGCTGATGGCAAATACTGAGTATATCATGGACTTACCGAAGAACAAACCAGTCGGTACTAGAGGAGATCAAACCTAAGCTTTCTTTAGAAGCTCAGATGACAAGACTTCGACTTTCATACTTTGGACACATCATGCGAAGATAGAGATCATTAGAGAAAGACATCATGCTTGGCAAGATAGAAGGTCAGCGCAAAAGAGGAAGGCCAGCAATGAGATGGATCAATACTGTGGCAAGGTCATCTATCCTGAGTATGGGGGAGGTGAGAAACGTAAAGAATTCACCCTAGTAAAGGGTCCCCTTTTAGGAGTGCAGGGTGAGAAAGCCACAGCCACACCTAAGATCCAGGAAAACCCCAGCTGGAACAGGTTTCATGCAGTGTCTAATAGAGTAAGAGGGAGAGATTACGGGCACGAGGTCCAAAACCCTTACTTCAACAAGTTCCCTGATTACTCAAATACCAGAAGGCAGGGGGATTGCCAACACCTGGGAAGGAAGGAGGTGGGGCTAGAACCCTGGAGGTATAAGCCTATGTGAGAGAAATGAAGGAGGAGAGAAAGGAGGAGAGGGAGGAGAAGGCAGAGACCGGAGAAGAGAAGGAGGTAGAGAAGGTGCTGACTCATGCAGAAGAGCCGAGCTACCAGGAGCTGAGAGGGCTGAATTCCCTGCAACAGGTTGGCAGCAGAGCTTGGAGCCAGGAAGTGGAGAAGCTCTCAGAGCACCGGAGAGGTTGTCAGCTGAGCAGTCTGACCGGGTGTGTGAGTCAGAACCCATGCAGCTGGGAGAGCCAGTGGCAGAGATGGGGGAAGACGACATCCTTATGGCTTGCTCTCTGGGCCAAGCTTTAGACATGAAGTCTTGAGGAAAAGCCAGCCCTGAAAGAATTATCCTCCTTGAAAAGGTAACCATAAGAAACAGGCAGTGTGGTGGTAAATTCCCCATATGTCTTTAAAAGGGAAGTTTACTGAAGTATAAGGATAAGCAGGAAGCTGTGATTCATCCTTGTTATCCACCTGTGCTTTGAACTGTGAAACGGCAGAAGCCAATTTACCTGCTAGAAGAGTTTTTATTTGCTCCTCTGTTATGTGAAAAACCTGTTGAGAGTTTTTGATGGCAGTCTGAATGTTTGCTTCTTGTTTTGAGTTCTGTTGTACCTGAAATGCAGCCTAGAAGGAATTGAGGCTGATAGAAGCCAAACTGCCACAGAAGATTAAGCTTGTTTGGACTTTATGCTGTAATTAGCAAAGACTAAAAGGAAGGTGGCAGCCTTGCTATCAAAGGCTGTGCTTCTGAAAGTAAGAAGACTTTAAACAGCCATTTTTGGGTTCTTTTGTTTACTTTGTCAACCATCTGCTGCACCTTGAGCAAATCCTACAGAAATAATCCTGCATCTGGTACTTTGAATCTTTTTGTGCAAAATAAATTTTCTGTCATATGCCTTACCTCGGTGGCCTTAACTACAACTTTCTATCTGAAGCATAAACACATCTTAGCAGTACTACATTTCCCAGAAAAGACCACAAGGAAATAGGCTGCTAAGGCTGATAAGAGAAAGTTCCTCCAATAACCACGCCCCTCTAAAACTAGAGGCGAGTGGTGAGGGTGTTGACAATACAATAACAGCAGCTATGGGTACCAGTCTGTCAACAATGAGCCGCCTGACTGAAGATTGAACACAATTTAGGATAGCTATCAGAGGGTCACCATGAGTCGACTCCAACTCGATGGCACTTAACAACAACAATAATCTTTCAGGGAAGGAGGGAATCTGATAGCCAGGGGTGACATTTCATGCTCAAAGGAATTCTTGCTTCAAAGATGGAAATAATACTTGAGATGAAGAGTGCTCAAGTGAGCGGCAGTGATGCTTAAGAGGGGATTTTAGTCTTGTGTTTATTTATTTACAAATTTATCCTGCACAGTCGTAAGATTTTGGTGGATTATAGCACAACATTCTCAATAAAAAATAGGAGAAATTTCATATCAACTAAAAACAAAAATTACCTATAAATTAAAGCAAAAACAATGAAATAAAAAAAGCAAATAGAAAACAGCTTGTACCTGCCAATGTATGCCCAATGTAGATGTCAAAAATAATTGCTGCTGGCACTAATTACCAGGGGTAGATAACTACAATACATGAAGGGGATCATTTTAGAAGCTCTATTCATCCTAAAATGGGCATAAAGGCATCTCCAGAGCCATTTTTGAAGCTGGTTCTGGGGATGTCTATGTCTGAATGGGGCATGGTGGAGGCATTCCCAGGAACCTGCACTTCCCTACTTGATTTCAGAAATATCCAGGATGCCAGGGGCCACGTCTAAGTTGAGACCTGTTCCAGTGTTCTAGGCACAGTGTGTGTTTTGGCTGAAAAACATCCTAAGAGTATAGCAAAGAAGGCACTCCTTCATCCCCAGTACTCAGCACAATGTCAACAATAGAGCAGTGAGATGTCAATGCTGGCTAACCATTTTCTAAGCCACTACTCTAATCATTAAGCTAGCCTCGTAGACTAAGTTCTAGAGTACAATTCTGGGGATGTCTATGTAGACGCCCCCACAGATCTCCATACTGGACATGTCCGTTTTGTGAAATCATGTTTGCACCTGGATGTGCCTGCATTTTTTTTCAGACAATCCGGTTTAGACATCCCAGATTGCACATAGACATCCCTTCTAAAATCTCCCTCCATGCCTTCAAGTCCCTGCTGAAACAGTTAGACTGGAAGAATGGTCTAATCTGCTTGGCAGTTGAGATTTAATGTGAAGAAGTGCAATGTCATGCACTTGGGAACAGAAATCCAAGGGAATTGTATGTGATAGGGGGCGAGAGGTTGGTGTGCACAGACCAGGAGAAGGACCTCAGAGTGATTGTTTCTGATGATCTTAAGGTGGCAAAACAGTGTGACAAGGTGGTGGCAAAAGCTAGAAGGATGCTGGGTTACATACAGAGAGGAATTACCAGCAGAAAGGAAGAGATACTAATGCCACTGTACAAGTCATTGGTGAGACCTCACTTGGAATATTGTGTTCAGTTTTGGACACCATATCTCACAAAGGATAGAAATAGACTGGAAGCAGTTCAGAGGAAGGCAACCAAAATGATTTGGAGCCTGCATCAGAAGACTTATGAAAAGAGACTTGAAGACCTAAATATGTACACTCTGGAGGAGAGGAGGGACAGGGGAGATATGATTCAAACCTTTAAATACTTAATGAACAAAGAAAGCTCTTCCAAAGATGGGTAAGCTGTAAAACTAGAGGCATAACATGAAGCTGGAAGGGGGTAAACTGAAAGGCAATGTCAGGAAATACGTTTTTCACTGAAAGAATGGTGGATGCTTGGAATGTCCTCCCGATGGAAGTAGTGGGGGCAAATACAGTGACATAATTCAAAATGGCATGGGGCAGACACAGTGGATCCCTTTTATAGCAACAGGATCAAAACAAGTGTAACTATCTCAACAAATAGGGCTGATCTACACAGAATGTTGGGTATACCCCTAAACAAAGGCATGGGAAGGGATGACCTACATAGAGCAGCAGGTGCACCTACTCTTGCCAGGCAGACCACACCAGTCTTTATCTGCCATTTATTTAATTAGTGAAAGTGGTTTACATTGCAGCTTAAACTTGGTAACATATATTAAACAGGGATGTGGGGGGGGCGGAGCCTGATGTCCAGCGGGTAAGACGCTTCGCGCTGAAGCTCCCGAGAGGCCTACTTAGAATCCTGACTTAATACCTATACAAACTTACTATTTCGCTCCGGGCTGACCGGGGTACCTCGGGGGGGATGGCGGCCCATAAACCAGCGCGCTTGGACTTCGGGTCTCCTTCTTCTTCTCACGGAAAACGCTCCAAAACAGAGGTGTCCTCCCACAGAAGATGGCTCCATTTCGGGAAAACCCCGAAATGCACCTGGAGATTTTAGAGGAAATACGCGGCGTGAAGGAATTGGTGCAGTCCAATGGAGAAGCGCTTAGAGCCATGCGAGAAGACTTTGGAGTGCTCCAGGACCGACTTGAAAGTCTCTCATTACGGCAGGACAATATGGCGGGGGTCCTCGACTCGCACGCGGTGCGCTTGGGCACACTGGACAAGGCTGAGCGCCAGATACAGAATCTTCAATAGGAATTAGAAGATAGCAATAATCGAGCCCGTCGCAACAATGTGAGGCTCATTGGAATACCGGAGGGGGTGGAAGCGGGAGATATGAGAGAATTCCTGCTCAAAACTCTTCCCTCATTGCTGAAGATCACCTTTCATAAAGAACTGGAAATCGATCGTGCACACCGTGTTCCTACCCACATGGCGCTCAACCGAACGACCCCCCGGCCTATTATCTTTCGCTTGCTACGATATCAACAAGTGGAACAAATTTTAAATGCTGCTCGGGCGAACCATCATTTGGAATTTGAAGGTCACAAAGTCTCCTTCTTCCCTGATTTGGCAAAGCCTACCGTTGACCGACGGAAGAAACTCCTTGCTTTTCGCCCTCGACTTCAACAGCTACAGGCTCGCTTTGGCCTGTTGTATCCCGCGAAGCTCCGAGTGACTCTCCACAACCAAACCAGGACATTTGAAGATCCTGATCTACTATCAACATTTTTAGACTCCAAAGAAGCAGAGCAGATGCGCTAATCCAACGACTTGGACTTTTATTTGCCGGCTCTGTCCGCCATTTTGAAGGGCCCGATGCGGCGGTCATAGTCAAGCACAGAGACTACCTGGACTTTCTTTCTTTCTTTCTATGACTTTTTTGTTTTTTGGTCTCCTATCCCTCCATGATGTGTGCCTCGGTCGGATTCGGAGCACGCACAGTCCTACAGGTTATGTGTTTTTTCAATTTCGGCCTTCTCTGGGGCTTCTCCCCGCAGACACATGGTCGCCAGTAATTTTTGGGGTTCTGCTTCTTCTCTACCGCGCTGCGGTTTTTCTTTTTTAATGTGGGGCGCTTCATTGTATTATCTAAGCTTATTTTCTTTTATGCCATATGTGCAGCCAGATACAGTCAATATGAGGGACATTGTGAAATTATGTGCGCTATCATGCTCAGAATTTTTAACTTGTCTGAATGGCCTTATGTAAAATCTTATCACTCAACGTAAAGGGCATTAATAGTCCAATCAAAAGAAAGAAAATCCTTAGCTATCTTAGCCATGAGCATGCTGATTTAGCGTTTCTTCAGGAAACGCACTTAAACTCTGCTGAAACACTGAAACTCAATGTTAAGCCTTACATGGTGGCTGCCTATTCTCCCGCCGTTTCCAAACGGTGCGGGGTAGCCATTCTGGTTAAGAAATCTTTGCAAGCCTACTGTAATTGATACTAGCGCTGACAAGGAGGGTAGATGGGCCCGAGTACATCTTAAGGTTGGAGATAGTGAATTTACATGTATTTGCATTTATGCCCCGAATGTGGACAACCCTGCTTACTATGCAAGTATTGCGCAGTTGGCACAGGCCTCTGCCAATACTCCATTAATACTTGGTGGTGATTTTAATCAAGTGTTTAGACCCTCTGATAGATAGACAGCCGCCTAGAACGAGTAGTCCACCCAAGAGTCTTGCTACCCTTACAGCTCTGATGCAAGATCTTGCGCTGGTAGATATATGGAGGCTGCTTCACCCCTCCGACTTAGAGTTCACTTTCTTTTCTGCCCCCCATCACTCCCAATCTAGAATAGATTTCTTTCTCATTTCCAAAGCAATGATTTCTCAAGTAGACACGACTAGGATTCATCCTCTCCATATTTCAGATCATGCTGCCATATCTTTATCATTACATGTCACTGCGCGGGACGATTCTCCCCGAGCTTGGTTTTTTGATAGATCCTTACTGGGTCAAAAGATTTTCAGGTTGATATAAAGGCCGCTATCCAAGATTATTTTCATTTTAACTCACCCCATGACACAGCGAGCTGGGCTTGGTGGGAGGGTTTTAAAGCCTCTATCCGCGCAACTATAACTAGCTATCAAATTCGGCAGGGGAAACAAAGAAAGCAGCATTTACTGATTCTAGAGCAGCAGATACAAGCTGGGGAGCGTCTTCTCACGTCCCGTACTGACCCATGTATTTTACTCCGTTTACAACGCTTGCGTTTTCAATACAATCAGCTTTTGTACACTGCTGCTGTTAAAAATATTGAATCACAACAAGGGCTATATTATCGGGAAAATAATCGTGCTGGCAAATTATTAGCAAATGCCCTAAAAGGTCAAAAGAAGCCAAGCGTGTTACCGCCCTCCGTAATCCGTCGGGGGGGGGGCTTGGTCACTAAAGATACCGAAATCTTAGAACTCTTTCGTGATTTTTATACTCGGCTTTATCAATCTGAATGTGATTTTGAGCCAGATGTATTTGAACGCTTACTTTCAGGGGTACAAAGACCGACCCTATCTGACGAAGATAGAGTGGCCTTGGACACACCATTTACTGTCTCAGAAATTCATTCTGCTATCAAGAAATGTGCCTCAGGTCGAGCCGCAGGCCCAGACGGTCTCCCTGCTGAATTCTACAAAACCTTTCACGCTGACTTAGCTCCAGTTTTGAAACTTTATTTTTCTGCTCTGGCCGAGGAGGGTTCTCCTTCTGGGTCCTTTTCAATGGCAAATGTAGTAGTTTTTGAGAAAGAGGGGAGAGACCCGCAACTAACAGCTAATTATCGTCCAATTTCCCTCCTAAACGCGGACTATAAAATATTTGCCACCATTCTCTCTACCCGGCTCTCTGATAGGATGCCTACCTTAATACACCCAGATCAATGCGGTTTCATTCCTGGTAGATCAACTGCTGACAATGCTCGGACTCTATGCCATGTACTGACCACCGCAGTTAATCTTGATCGCCCATTTGTTGGTCTCTCACTTGATGCTGAGAAGGCCTTTGATCGCTTAGAGTGGCCCTTCCTGTTTGCAGTCCTCCGCTGGTACGGATTCGGGGAAGGTTTTCTCCGTTGTCTTCGCACCATGTACGCACAGCCTACAGCCAGTATATGTGCCAATGCTTTAAAGTCTCAGCCTTTTCCCCTTCAACGCGGCACTCGCCAGGGATGCCCACTGTCTCCACTTCTCTTCGATCTTGCACTCGAACCCTTGGCTTTACTAATCCGGCAATCGGAGGAGATTCATGGAGTCCCCTTCACCCATAGGGAAATCAAAATTTCAGCGTATGCTGATGACCTTATGCTTTTTGTCTCTATAGACTCAGTACCGGCTGTCCTAGAGCAAATTGGTAATTACTCACAACTGTCCGGTTATAAGATAAATTGGACCAAGTCGGTAGCCTTTCCATTAAATCCTTTGCTTCATCAGGCAGATATGCAACCCTTCCCCTTTTTATGGCAACCTCGCATGGTCAAATACCTTGGGGTTCACTATTGTTCTCCTTTGGAAGACACTATCTCCTTCAATGCCAAAGACTTAACCTCTAAAGTCCGGGCGCTTACTCACCGCTGGACTCCTTTAACACTTACCTGGTGGGGTCGAATTAGAAACCATAAAAATGATGATTGTTCCGAAAGTGAATTATATCTTAGAAATGTTGCCCTGTCTCTTACCTCGACGTATATATAAAGATATAGAGGGCCTTCTGACTAGATACTTGTGGCAAAACAAGACACCTAGGATAGCGAAACATAAGCTGCAAGCAGATAAGGAAAATGGGGGTGTCAGATTCCCTGATTTTCCTGCAGTATCATCAATCTTTTCTTCTCAAACAAGGCGCTCGTTGGCTGGAAGATCCAGTACCGAGTAGACCTGTGTGGCTAGACATAGAAGAGGACCTTTGCAAACCGATTCCTCTTACTTTTCTCCCTGGTATGACTCTCCCATCAGACTCCCACTTTCCACCAATGCTTTTAGACACCTTAGGTGCCTTTAATAATCTTATGCAATCTTTAGACTCCCGACTCTGTCCGTTAGACAAGCTCCCACTTTGGTACAATACTCGATTTCGAATACAAAATAAGCCGATGGCGTGGAGCCCCTGGTACACTAGGGGCATTTGGATTCCTAGTCAGTTGTTCCATGAAGGTCGCTGGAAAACTTTTAGTGAATTGCAAATTGAATTTGGTCTCCCAGCGAAACACTACTTTCAGTTGGTGCAACTTCAGCATTGCCTTCGGAGTGCTAAGGTGCTCCCGCCATCGGTCTCCCCTACACAAGGTTGGTTGGAGACTATCCGATCTATCGCGGTAGTTCACCGGGTGTAGCATCCAATTTTTACAAAACCTTATGTAATGCTATAACTAGAGATACCCCTATAGCGCAGAAAGCATGGGAGAGAGAATTGCATGTGACTTTGACCCGGAGCAATGGAGCCTTGTCTGGAGTAGAGTGACACGGGTCTCCCGATCCGCCTCACTCACTCAGACACTCTTCTTTCTAGCCCACCGGTGTTTTTACACTCCTGACCGATTAGCCAAATGGAACACTACTCAGGGCAATAGTTGTTGGACATGTCATGCGGCCATTGGTTCACTACCTCATGTTATGTATGAATGTCCCGCACTACAGTATTACTGGCGTCGGGTCTGGGGTCGTATCCAGTCTATTTTGCACTTTCAAGAGCCCCTTTCTTGGAGGATAGTGGGACTTCGCTCAGCTGCGGGGATCCCCTCTCTTCCAAAAACGGCTTACTTCCTTTTGGACTTTATGCTTGGCATTGCTATTCCCTAATTACGAAATACTGGAAAAATAGCTCTCATCTGAGCCCCAATGAATGGTGGAATCATGTCTGTCTCTACAGTAAATATGAACAAATACCTCGTATGTTTGCTTCCCCCATTCAGACTCCTCATCATCGGTCTAAATGGAAGATGCTCAATGACTATGTACATTCTGCTCAATGCTCTCATCTGACTGTCTAAATTTGTATATATCTTTGTCCCATGATTATTCTGTATTGCAGATACTCTTTTGATTGTTTTGATGTATAATCACTGTTGTTTGGAAGCGTTCACATGCTGACATAATCAGCTAGAGAAGAAGCGTGGGGGTGGGGGGTAATTGGGTTTACTTTTCTTTATTGTATACTTGTTTTGTCTCCTTTGGTGTGTTGTTTCTTTTGTTTGTTGCAAAATGAAAATAAACGTTTAAAAAAAAAAACAGGGATGTGGATAACTTGGATTTTTCTGAGGCAATGGAGAGTTAAGTGACTTGCCCAAAGTCACAAGGAGTGCTAATGGGAATCAAACACTGGTCTCTTGGTTGTCAAGCCAGTGTGCAGTGCTCTAACCACTAGGCTACTTTTCCTCTCCTATATGCTATGCTACTATGTTAAACCTTTAGCTGTGTTGCCAGGACCGGCAAATATGAAACCTTATCACTACCCGTAATCCACATTTATTACTAGTAATGCTAAAATTATTAACAAGGTTTTTGCTAAGGACTAATGCCATGTAATAAATACCACATTAACAGCTATATCATGATTCATATCAAAAAGCAAACATATCCCAACATGAACTAGTCTATCCAATATGGAGATAAAAGCACATGGCTAGTGCCGTTGTATAGGTGCTTTTACCCACCATAAGAAGTGTCCCTGGGGGCATGATTTGGAACTTATGGGCATGTTTACTAAATCACACTACCTGGGTAATGTGGAAGTAGCATGCTTTTAGGCACTACGGTAAAATACACACACTACCTGGGCAGCACATGTCTGGGTGGTACCTGTGGCACCGCTAGTGTAAGCCTTGAAAGTCTGCACTGCCAGTGCTTGGCAGAGTGCAGCTACCACCAGCAAAGCGGGTGACAATAGTTGCTCCCCACAGAGGCATTACCACTGTGCGCTCCATTAAATTGGAGGGGGTGGCTGTCTCCACTCCCCTGCATCTAGCTCAATGCCCCACATTAGTTATGAGCCCCAAACTCACATTACTAGCATGGGGCTTTGTAAACATGCCCCTAAAACTGTACTTCTGAAGTATGTGCATATTTTTGGTCAAAAATGTATCTGTACAAATTAACTGGTGTAAATGACTTTAGTACTTTTCCTGGATTCATTTCCAAACTGAAAATACACAATACTTCTACTTTGAAAATTATGCAAAGTCCGCAGGGCAATTGTGGGCAATTATAAAATCACTTCAAAATGCTATGCAATAAATTTTACCCAAAGGCACACTAAAGTGTGGTAAATGTCAGGAGCATGGCCAGCAGGTTCCTGGTAGTTACCATGTGGATGCAAGGCGCAATTAACGCGGGTAAATTTAATGCCACCCACAGAGGTGTCATTAAGCATAGGTGCTCTAATTGCCAGTGTGTGGCAATTGTCTCCACACTAACTTCAGGTGCTCTCCACGCCCACATTCCATCCCTAACTTTCCCATTCCCCATCCCATTGCATGATGTGCAGTTAGTGCAGGAATTAGGGCATAATTGTTATCATGCCTGCATGGTGAGTTACCATAGGCAGTTACGCATGCCAAAACGTGCTTTAACGAATTTGCAGGGTTTAGTAAAGGGCCCCTAAATGTTACCTTCAACCGAGTGGCCTCTGTAGTAATCTGCACATTTAAGACAGAAAGTGTAGCATCTACAGTAAATATAAAAATATCCCCCAAGCTAGGTAAATGAAGTGAAAGAGATAGTTGCGAGGGGGTGGGGTGAGTTGTATTTATCCCTTTTAATATCCCATCAAGATCAGAAAGTCTCCTATAAAATCACCCTTCACATCATCACACATCTTTCCTGAAGCACTATCAACATTCCTCATGTACACTAGGGTTTCTCCAGTAGATCCATCCTGACCCAGTTCAGCACGTCATGAAACATCCTACATAACTAAGTACCTAGAGCCTCCCCCCAAAACACCCAACTCCCCGAAGTTAACTCCCTCTGCTATTAGACTCCCCAATTTTTTCTTTAGAAAGAATCCTTACCATTTCAGATTGTCCTTCTGTTCACTGGCAAGGACAATGGTCAGTGGCAGTAGTGGTAGTGGTGAGAGGGGTGGGGGGGAGTGATGTTTTATTTATTTTATTTCTTTAAAAGTATTTATAGCCCGCACAATAACCAAAGCGGGTAACAAAAAAGAGGCCAGAGAGACCATGAACCTCAATAAATTAATCTATAAGGTGTCATCTATAAGATGCCACCTACCTTAGTCATTTTTGCTGTTCTAGGCTAACCCATTTTCATGATGTTGGGATTAAAGAGAGGCTTGTGAAGGACTCCATTGGAATCCACTGGGGTGGGGGTGGGGGGAGTAGGTGGTAACACAGTAATCACAAGGCAGTCAAAAAGGTAGCACTGACCCTGGAGGACATATAGGAGAAGCTCTCCTATTAACATGCTACATCTACTTCTATCATGTTGTAGGGCTGAAGCAGACCTATTGGTATTAATCAACAGCTGCAGTAATCCCAGCAGGAAAGCTTCTATCTCCTCCTGTCAGTGCAAATGGTTGACCCAGCAAAATGGCTAGGATTCATTCTGAAGGGCAGGAGTTCTAGAGGACTCTGGTGACAGGTCTGTTTCTTTGAGGAGGGGGACTGAGTTCTTTGTGTGAGAGGTTCTCAGGTGTTGGGGATTGGCCAATTGATCTTGTAATTGGGGAGGAGGAGGTGCTTTCTCATGGAGGTGGGAGTTTAGATGGTTGAAGGGATTGATGATGATGCCTTTGGTGATCCAAGTGGAGGGAGGTCATGGTGTAAGATGGAGTGCTACTGCAAGGAGGTTTGATATTGATGAGGAGGTTTACAGAATTAAATACTTCTACTAATGGGGGGCACACATTGTGCATTTTTTTTATTTGTCAAATTTTTATTAAGAAGTAAAGCAGCAAACACAAATAAAAGTACATTACAAACTATCTTGCTTAATAACGTAATCTGAAACAAAGGGCAATGAAAAAGAATATACATCCAAGTAGTTGAGCTCTTACTTCATTAGTAAATATCACCGAATGACCTTCTCATATACAAAAAATAATTCTCAGTACAACTGAAAAAAAGAAAAGCAATTTAACCCAAAAAAGGTAATGAGATCATTAAAAAACAAAAATAATAATTTAAAAAAAAATCGACACTGGGAATGAATATGTTTAAATTGTCTGAGTAGGGAATATCAGAAATGGCAAAAATAAAGTCAGATGATCTTAAATACAATTCAAAACAAATGAAGTTACTGGGGCTATACACGTATAAAAAAAATAAACAGATACAAATGTATTTACTTTGGAGCTCCTGGGCATGGGATCACAGTATCTCCACAGAAAAGTAAAGCCAAACAATAGAGTGGAAATATTTCCTGGGGTCTCCTACCATCTTTAATTTAAATCCTTGATTGACTGGAAAAGAAACCACAGGGTCCATATTTTACAAAAATTTGGAAGATTGTCCTTAACTTATGCAGTAAGTTATTGTATTCAAACTATCAGGGTCTTTACTAATGGGCACTAGCTGGCAGTATGGCTTCTGGAACATGCTCTAGACATGCTGGGACATATGTTGCCAGCTAGGGCAGGGTCATGACAGTGCGGGATGATTCCTGTAGTAACGGTGCAACCCATGGTAGGGTCGCGCATGGCCCGGTTAAGGACGAAGAGTGGGTGTGGTAAGCGCAGCAAATATAGCACTGTATTCACTCTGAGCTATCAGCATTAGTGTGGGTTTGCCTAATGACACCTGTATAGGTGGAGTTAAGTGCACTCACACTAATGCAGCACATGCTAGGGGACAGGACTGAGTTAGCTGCTGGGGAAGGATTTTCATGCCCCTGATAGTTAACATGTTGGTGTTGCACTAACCCCCAATAGTTTTGGTGCTATTTGTATGTTTATGTTGCAACACCTTAGTGCCAATTAGTTAAAGAACCTCCTCTATCTATAATAGAAGAAAACCATTTGTCTTTAGTTGGAAGACAGGCTCTCTTCCAGTATTTCGCCACAACACTGATTGTTAAAAGGAGTAGTTGATTAATAAAAATCTATTCATTTTAGATAAGGAATTGGGGAAGTCTCCACCAGAAGAATTATTTCAGGGAAAGAGGGAAATATAAATTTATAATTTGCCCAATTATCATGTGTCTTTACAGTAAATGCCATAAACCACATATTCCAGGACAGGACCACCAAGCTTGATACTCAGATTGGAAGAGTAGCCTAATGGTTAGGGCACTGGCTTAAGAAACAAAAGGTTAGGGTTCAATTCCCCCTAGCATTCTGTATAACCCTGGGAAAGTCACTTAACCCTTCATTGCCTCAAAAAAGTCTAAGGGGTATGTTTACTAAACCGTCTTAATGTAGTAGCAGTGATGTTGTCACGTATCGTGCGATAACGTCAGCAGTGGCGTTAAGGCACACGAACACCGTGAAATCTATCTCTGAAAGGTGGAGTAAGGCCTTCCAGAGGGCAGAGATAGGGGTCAATTGGCGAGAGTGGGCAGGGTGAGGCTCCAGGCACACTAATGCTGTAAAATCCAGGTCTGAACACTAACACCAGTGAAACCCTCTCGTTAGAGGCACATTTTCAGGAGAGAGAAACCATTTAAGTCAGCAATGTAAAGCAAAGGCAGGAAAACCCAGAAGAGTGATAGTAGTGATACATGTGCAGGAACCAACAAGGCAAATAATCATATAAAATTATCGAACCACATTTGAAATCCCAATAACCAAGTTGGCCAATAGTGATATTAATGATAAACATAAAGCAACACTACTGACAAAGCATAAAAAAGTAAGATATCATGTTTTGGAAGGGTCTATGCTCTGTCCCCCTACAAAGTGAATGATCCCACATTGAAATAGCGGTGATCAGGGTTTTTTGTTTTATATTGGGCAGGTTTGTTAGGGCGTGCACATGTGCAGCAACAGCAGAGTGGGCACGTAGGAAAAGGCAACTGTACTGATGCTGTAAATGGGATACGGGGGGCTACAGGCAGCACATGTTGTGGTCCAGCTGGGGCACAGTGCGGACTAGGCAGATGCCTAGGTGGCACATAGGAATGCCAAAACTGTAAAGCAGCAAGACAGCAACTGACGAGAGACCAACATGGGCACAAGTGTGTGTCCCACAGTGTCACAGGGAATATTACCCAGCAGGTACTCCCAGGGCACATAACATTGGCAGATGGTGCATGGGGAAGCACACATGTCTATGTAGGCACTCCTACCCGAGAACCCACACCATAGGCAGCTGCCTACCGGCACACTGGATGTCCTGGGACTGCGCACCACCAGCACCACCGGCATAAGGGCATGTCAGCATGGTGGCGGAGGGGTGCTTGTGGCGGAGGGGTGCTTGTGGCGGAGGGGGCAGTGGCATCTGCCCACAGCAGACCACGGCCAAACCCCGTCTAGGTGGGTGCCGTGCACTGCAACAGACAAGGTTTGTCTGACGAACAGTCATGGTATACCCAGGGAATGATCTGCACCTGTGGCAACAATTTGGTACAGTACACACAGCCAGTGTGTTCAGGGGCAGACAGTCACAAGTTCAAGTCCCAGCTGTGACTCCTGCCAACCTCGTCCCCATCTTTTTCCCAGTATTAAACCATGGTAATAAAGACAGAACCTTTATTGCAGATAAATTAAACATGCCTGAAATGCCTATATTTTACCCTACAGAGCACAGACACTATAAAGATGTGCAATCCCTAGAGCAGCGTTTCCCAACTGCAGTCCTGGAGGGCAAAACACCATTCAGGTTTCATGCTGTCCCTAATAAATATGCCTGTGCTGCATTTGTATGCATCACCCGCATTGTATGCAAATGTATCTCATGCATATTCATTAGAGACAGCATGAAAACCTGAATGGTGTTTGGCCCACCAGGACCGGAGTTTGGTAACCTCTACCCTAGAGCAGTGGCCAACAGGGGCACAAACACCCACACCCACAGGCTCCACTATCCAAAGTCTCATGGAGAGTCAGGCTGTTGGGCCCTGTGCGGAGCAGCATTTCCCAATACTGGCACCTGCATACCTTAGCAATGCCGTCCTAAACCTAGGAACACGTTCCATATATATCAAAAGGTTGCAATGATTAATGTCAGCTAACAAATCCTAAGTTAAACATAATTTGCTGATAGAGATTCATCATAGCAACCTTTCTGATATCTTTGGAGTGTGTTTAAGTTATTGCTTCTGACAGTGTTTACCACCCTGGGAAGTGACCCAACAGTATTGCATACCATAGCAATGCCCGCACTATGCCCAGGACTGGTGTGGCGGCTAGGGCTGCCACAAACCTCCATATTTGCACAATGCTGGCATAGGTGTGGGAGTGTGTGTATGTCTATCCAGTGTGTCGTGGCTGCCTATACCTTTCTGAGCCCACACTGCTTGCACTGTTTCCAGTTTTAGCCTCCCAATGTGCATAATGAGGAGCAAGGTACTGTGGGTATGGCCCGGACAGGGTGGCCTGGGCAGGATGCATCTGCACAGGGTATAGGACAATGGCTGGGACATTGTAGTGCCCGACCACCACCTGCATGGACAGGGTGGCCACAGCATGTCATGCTGGGATGTCACTCTCACCCTGACTGAGCAGTGACCACGGCATGGCTAGGTTCCCCCATAGTGCTAGGCAGCATTTCCCTCAAGTGATACTTAAGGGTATTTTTTTCTAGGGCCCAATCACTGATATACTTGCTTGGTGTGTGTGCTCACATCCCATTTTTGGGTGCACACAGTTTCTCCAGGAACATGCCCTATGTACTAGCTAGCAGACTGTCTGCAGTTAGCATGTGTATGGCTGGAACACCATGCAGTGGGTGGAGACTGACTGTGCTCTCTGCTGGAGAATGTCAGCTAGTGGTGGGGGGGCAGCTGAGCTTCTCCAGCGTTCTGCCTGTCTGCCATTGCCTTATGTAATGTGTACAGAGCTGCATTGGGTGCCTGTTCCACAGCAGGCCTGGGGTTGATGGACCTCTCTACTGCCACCATTGCAGAGATATACAATGTGGATCTGTTTGTGGGAGATCCTGTCCCCCCACCCTGGGTGGGTTGGGTGGTGCTACATAATCTGCTTTAGCATCCAAACACCCCCCTTCACCTATAACATGTGACCATGGCACCCACACAGGATATGTACTATTCCGGGTGCATCATAGTCCACAAGGGCTAGACGTGACTGAGAAATACAGATGGACACAGGCATATCCCAGGTATGTCTGCAAGGACTATCTATCACACACTGGCACTAAAGAGGACCTGCAGCATAGCCTACCTCAGCCAAGCCAGGTGCTGCGGACCTGGTGCTGGGTGCCCCACCTCATGCTCAGGGTGAGCACAGGACCCGCACAATGTCACGGTCTGTAGCTACTCTGTGCCAGTAACACACACGGTCAGTTCCCCCTACCAGGCCTAGGTGCTGTGGGGGTGCATACCCCATTATATGATCGTCTGTAGACTGCTGATCTGCATGTGCAGTGCATCATGGGTACGGGTGGGTTTACCCTATCCTGGTAACCAAAGCAGACAGTTTGTGTGGTGACCTGCAGTCTTTCAGTATCCAGCCAGCAGCATATAGCAATAACTAAAGAGATGTAGCCTACTGGTTACTTTACTGACTGTGGAGGCAGAGGTCATGGGTTTGATCCCACAGTGGTGTTATTTAGGAACGCTGTCTGAGGCTTTTCCTTTTCATTTCAATCAGTGCTGCCAGCAGAAACACCCTCACAGTGCCGTAGCCTAAGGTGCCTCATAGACACACTGTAAAGCACCTTATAAGGCACCCTATGTAGTGCCCTATAGGGCACATTATAGGCAGACAGGACACTTTATAATGTGACCTATGGGGCGCCTCATGAGGCACCTTAGGTTACGGCAATGTGAGGGTGTTTTTGCTGGCAACACTGATTTAAATTAAAAGAAAATGCCTCAGACAGCCTTTGTAGATTACACCACTGCAGGATTAAACCCATGACCTCTGCCTCCACAGTCATTGCAGTAACCAGTGGGCTATATCATTACAGTGTCTAACACTGCGCTGGCATGTACTTAGGGTTAACACATGTTAACATGCCACGGCGCTCACTATTGTGCGATACAGATTCTTGCTACCTTAGGAGTGGAACGCCCACTCCTTATACGACATTCTTCACTTTATCGCTGCAACTAGCGCCGGTAACATTAAGACAGTTTAGTAAACATACCCCTAAGTTATCAATGTTCCTGTTTTAATACATATTACCAAGTTTAAGGGGTCCTGTTTTAATACACATTACCAAGTTTAAGGGGTATGTTTACTAAACAGTGCTATGTGATGTTATCGCGTGATAATGGTGCATTACCGTGCAATAATGTCACATATCATGCGATAATGTGTCCGGTGGCTTTAAGGTGCGCAGAGGGTGGAGTAAGGCTTCCCAGAGGGCGGAGTACGGCTCCCAGGGGCGAAGATAATGGGCGGAGAGTGGGTGGGGAGAGGCTTCAGGCACACTAACGCCGTGAAATGAAGGTCTGAAAATTAGCGCCAGTGAAAACCTCGGGCTAGAGGCACATTTGGAGGACAGAGAAACCATTTCAGTCAGCAGTGTCCAGCAAAGGCAGGGAGACCCAGAAAAGTGATAGTAGTGATACATGTGCAGCAACCAAAAAGGCAAAACCCAAATATAATGACCAGAAACAAAAGTGAAATCCAAAACACCGAGCTGGCCAGTAGAACAAATAATGACAAACGGTAATGAACACAACCTATAAAGAATAAAAAAGACGAGCTCACCTTTGGAAGGGTCAATTCTCAGTTCCCCTACAAAGTGAATGTCCCAACATAGAAATAGTGCTGATGAGGGCTTTCTGTGGTGTGTATGGGGTATCTTGCTTTTGTGGCTTTCACATGTGCAGCAACAGCAGAGTGGGCACGTGGGAAAGGGCACTATGGTGATGGTGTAAATGGGGTACAGGGGGCTGCATGTGTCACATACAGTGGGCCAGCTGGGGCACAGTGTGGACTAGGCAGATGCCTACCTGGCACATAGGAATGTAGAAGTGGAAAACCAGCAAGACAGCAACTTGTGTGTATCCCACAGTGTCCCAGGGGGCAGTACCCAGCAAGTACCCCAAAGGGCACAAAATATTGGCAGGCGGTGCCAGGGGGAAGCGTGGATGTCTATGCAGGCACCCCTACCCCATATCATGCACCATAGGCAGCCA
Organism: Ichthyophis bannanicus; assembly: GCA_033557465.1. Taxonomy (NCBI): domain Eukaryota; kingdom Metazoa; phylum Chordata; class Amphibia; order Gymnophiona; family Ichthyophiidae; genus Ichthyophis; species Ichthyophis bannanicus. Next base: position 1,504,364,922 of record CM066031.1, read on the forward strand.
CCTACCGGCACACTGGATGGCCTGGGTCTGCGCACCACCAGCACCACTGGGATAAGGGCATGTCAGCATGGTGGCAGAGGGGTGCTGGTGGCAGAGGGGGCAGTGGCATCTGCCCACAGCAGACCATGGCCAAGCCCCATTTAGGTGGGTGCCATGCACAAAAACAGACAAGGTCTGTCTGACGAACAGTCATGGTATCCCCAGGGAATGATCTGCCCCTGTGGCAACAGTTTGGTGCAGTACACACAGCCAGTGTGTTCAGCGGCAGAAGGTCACAGGTTCAGTTCCCAGCTGTGGCTCCTGCAAACCATGTCCTTATATTTTACCCAGTACTAAACCGTGGTAATAAAGATGGAACCATTATTGCAGATAAAATAAACATGCATAAATGCCTATATTTTACCCTACAGAGCACAGACACCATAAACATGTGCAATCCCTAGAGCAGAGTTTCCCAACTGCAGTCCTGGAGGGCCAAACACCATTCAGGTTTCATGCTGTCCCTAATAAATATGCCTGTGCTGCATTTGTATGCACCGCCTCCATTGTATGCAAAAGTACCTCATGCATATTCATTAGGGACAGCATGAAAACCTGAACCGTGTTTGTCCCACGAGGACTGGAGTTGGGAACCTCTGCCCTAGAGCAGCGGCCAACAGGGGCAGAAACACACACACCCACAGGCTCCACTATCCAAAGCCTCATGGGGAGTCAGGCTGTTGGGTCCTGTGCGGAGCAGCATCTCCCAATACTAGCACCTGCATACCTTAGCAATGCCGTCCTAAACTTGGGAACACGTTAAACGCATATCAAAAGGTTGCTATGATTAATGTCAAATAACAAATCCTATGTTAAACACAATTTGTTGACAGAGATTCATCATAGCAACCCTTCTGATATTTGTGGAGTGTGTTTCAATTTTTGTTTGTGACAGTGTTTACTGCCTCGGGGAGTGACCCCAGCAGTATTGTGTACCATAACAATGCCTGCACTGTGCCCAGGACTGGTGTGCCAGCCAAGGTTTCCAAAAACCTCTATATTTGCACAATGCTGGCATAGGTGTGGGAGTGTGTGTATGTCTATCCAGTGTGTCGTGGCTGCCTTCACCTTGCTGAGCCCGCACTGCTTGCACTGTTTGCAATGTTAGCCTACCAATGTGCATAATGAGGAGCAAGGTACTGTGGGTAGGGCCCGGACAGGGTGGCCTGGGCAGGATGCATGTGCACAGGGCATAGGGCTATGGCTGGGACATTGTACTGCCCGGCCACCACCTGCAAGGACAGGGTGGCCACAGCATGTCATGCTGGGAGATCACGCTCACCCTGACTGAGCAGTGACCACAGCATGGCTAGGTTCCCCCATAGTGCTTTAGTGTATCCTTCTCAAGTGATATCTATGATTTTTTTCTGGGGCCCAATCACTGACATACTTTCTTGGTGTGTGTGCTCACATCCCGTTTTTGGGTGCACACAGTTCTTCCAGGAAAATGAACTATGTACTAGCTAGCTGACTGTCTGCAGCTGGCATGTGTATGGCTGGACCATCTTGCAGGGTGGAGACTGACTGTGCCCTCTGCTAGTGAATGTCAGATAGGGGTGGGGGCAGCTGAGGTTTTTCCAGGCCTACTTCCCTATGTGCTGCATACAGATCTGCATTGACTGCCCTCTAGTGCCCATTCCCCAGCAGGACTGGGGTTGATGGTCTCCTCTACTGCCACCATTGCAGAGATATAGAATGTGGATCTGTTGGTGGGGGTTCCTGTCCCCCACCCTGACCCACAGAGGGTGGGTTGGGTGGTGCTACGTAATCTGCTTTTGGGTCCAAACACCACCCTTCCCTTATAACATGTGACCATGGCACCCACACAAAATATGCACTATTCTTGGTGCATCATAAGCCACAAGGGCTAGACATGACTGGAAAATACAGATGAACACAGGTGTATCTGCACACTAGCACACACTAGCACTAATGGGGACCTGCAGCACAGCCTGCCTCCGCTAAGCCAGGTGCTGCGGACCTGGTGCTGGGCGCCCCACCTCACCCTCAGGGTGCGCACAGGAACCGCACAATGTCACGGTCTGTAGCTACTCTGTGCCAGTAACACACATGGTCAGTTCCCCCTACCAGGCCGGGGTGCTATAGAGGTGCATACCCCATCTTGTGATCAGATGTAGCCTGCTGAAATGCATGTGCAGTGCATCATAGGTACGGGTGGGTTTACCCTATCCTGGTAACCACAGCAGACAGTTTGTGCGGTGACCTGCAGTCTTTCTGTAGCTAGCCAGCTGTGTGCTAGGTGTTATAGCGATGTAGCCCACTGGTTACTTCAATGACTATGGAGGCAGAGGTTGTGGGTTTGATCCCACAGTGGTGTTATTTAATACGGTTGTCTGAGGCATTTCCTTTTCATTTAAATCTGCTGCCAGCAAAAACAGCCTCACAGTGCCATAGCCTAAGGTGCCTCATAAGGCACCCTATAGGGCGCTCTAAAAGGCACCCTATAAAGCGCCCTACAGGGCACATTATAAGGTGCCTTGGCGGACAGGGCACTTTATAATGTGCCCTTTGGAGTGCCTTATAGGGCGCCTTATGCGGCACCTTAGGTTACGGTACTGTGAGGGTGTTTTTGCTGGCAGCACTGATTTAAATGAAAAAAAGGAAATGCCTCACACAGCACTGATTTAAATTAAAAGGAAATGCCTCAGATAGCCTTCTTACATAACACCACTGTGGAATCAAACCCATGACCTCTGCCTCTGCAGTCATTGCAGTATCCAGTGGGCTACATCTTTATTGCTTCTAACTCTGCGCTGGCATTAACTTAGGGTTAATGCGCATTAACATGCCACGGCACCCACCATCGCGCGATACAGATTCTTGCTACCTTGCCGTCGGAACGCCCACTCCTTATATGGCATTCTTCACATTATCGCTGCAACTAGCACCGGTAACATTAAGACGGTTTTGTAAACATACCCCTAAATTACAATGTAAACTGCTTTGACTGAAAAAATAAAGTGGTATAAAAAACCCCGTTAAATAAATAGATAAAGGCCGGTCAAAATAACCCACTTCGCCACAATTTCTCTAATTGTGTAGGAAGCCACTTTGCTAATTTTTGAGAGGTTAAGTAAGACCTCGGGACCAATTTTCAAAATGATTAATGCAGATAGAGTTGCTAACCACATCAATTGCGGTGAACAGGACACTTAGCAACTGCGAGCTCTACACATCTTCATGCCAACTTTCTTAGCATCAGGGCATGTCAGGGACCTCTGGGTTGACACCAATCACTAACCTGGCAGCTCTGCTGGCGTTTGGCAGGGAGAAACTACCACCACAACAATGTCTCAATATTGCCGCTGCCTATTTAACGATCATCCTATGTGGCTAACCCAAATATTCAATGCCGAGGCCGATTATGATCTTAGCATTGAATATCTGGGTTTAATGCTCAATGCCAGCAGCTAGCCACATTAACATCACTAGCCACTAGTGCTGAATATCAGGTCCTAGTTAATATTATCACTCGAGTTTGGACACTAGTGAGTGAGAAAGAACATTTCAATGTATACATCCACATCAATGGCCAAAGTCTTCTTGATCCTTAGGGTCCCCCAGTTTCTCCCATTCTGTAACATATTTATGTTTAGCAGGAGACAACTTTGCTGAGAGAGTTTTGTAAAACTGGGCTAGCTTGTCCAGTTTCACAGTACAAGATTTTTTTCACACTATCAAGCTCTCTCAGAAACATTGTTTTATGAAGAGATAACAATGCAAAGGAGGTCAGTTTAAAAGCCTTAGTCACAATTTGGACATCTGAAAAACATGCATGCGGATGCCTAAATCACAGAGATGTCCCCAGAGCCATTTTATAAATTGCTTTCAAAGATGTTTCTAGTTTGGGAGTGCCAAGTAGGCAGGGGGCATAGTGAAGGCATGGCTGGGGTGATGCACTGGACTTAGATTCAGCCACAAACAGATATCCAGAAAGCACATGTTTTGACTGTAAAGCGTCCATAGGGTGTAGAGAAGATGGCACGCCAGGATCCCCAGTGGCACAGACACAACGGTAGCAGCAATGGGATTTAAACCTTGGCTTCCCTAGTCTTAGCCCACTACTGTAACCATTACACTTCTCATAGACAGCCATGGCCTGCACCACTATTCCAGGGAAGTCTACGTAAAGGCCCCCCCCCCTCCCCATCTCCCAGAGACCCATATCAAGCATGTCCACATTCGTGAAATCGTGCCTGAACTTGAATGTGCCTGCTTTCTTTTCAGACATTCTGTCTCGGATGCCCCAGATTGCATTTGGATGTCATTTTTAAAGTGCTGCTTAATGTTTCTAATTTGGAAGCAGGAAAGGAAAGCTGGGTCCTCCAACAAATCTCGAAATTACATTTAGTTCCAAAATCTTAAAAAGATCAGTGGAGATAATATAAACTTCTGCGAAGGAAGTAGTGTAAATGCTGAGTGTGAAGCAGATACTTTCATAAAACATGCAATGCTCATTCCGATGCAACATAGCTGTGGTATAAAGGGATGCTCCTGTTTCTTCCACCTAGGGAGATGACCCAGATTAATTAAAAGACAAAGACAACTGGATGGTGAACCATGGCCTTGTTTAGGGTCATTCAATATGTAGAAACTGAATTATACAAAAAAAGAGCTTTAATACAAGAACATCAGTATTATAACTGTATATTTGGATGTTCCAACCCACTCACCTCTGTAGGAGTCCTTAGCAGTCTGAAATTTTGGAAAGGTTTCTTCTCTTGCCAAATGAATACAGAAAACATCTTTTGGGGCAATTTGAAAAAGGACATTCATTGAAAAAATATTCAATAAAAATATCAATTTAGGAAGGATAAACATTTAAGGATATTTAATTGTCCCAACAAAGATATAGCATAGTCTTTCCTTTGAGTAAGATCATTCCTGATAGTTAACAATAAAGGTTTATAGTACACACAGTAAATTGTAACAGCTGGTTTGAGGTAGATGTGAAACTTTGGCATTAATGAACCCACAGTAAACAGTATTTTCTAGGTTTGCTAAGGTATTTACCACTAATCCCTTTTTAATTCAATGGGACTTATTTACTAATCACACACATTAGTATGCCCTAGCAGAATACAAGCATTTAGAACACTTTAGTAAATCTAGTTTTGTATGACGAGTGTATAACCTTCTATTTACCATGCATTAAAGCTTCATTTGCATTTTGTTCTTCTTTTGTTTATATAAATTGAGGCACTATTTTTACCATGCTCCTGCTGTCTCTAGAGTTTTTCAACATGAACCACAAGTCTGTACTGCAATGCACACTCTTTCTTACATGAACAAAAGGACTATATACTGTGCTCACTAAGCTTTATTACATAGGTTTCTTGGTGCCTAGTGGAATGGAATCTAAAAATCTAGCATTGATGAATGGAGGATCAACAAAAGCAAGATTGTAGATTCAGCTCCATAATTTTCAACATCTAATTATGATGGATGTGTGATGTGCCAGATTGATAGTAATGAACAACTGACTTACCCTGAGAAAGATGATCCTGGTAGAGTCCATAAAACACTTGCGCAGAATGTAGCTAAATTCAAGAATATAAATGCTGTCACTGACCCTAATGAAATGAGTGCATTGCTGATGATGTACAGTACAAGGATGTCACAAACAGCAGGGGTGTGCCCTACTGCACAGAATGCAATGCCCCAAAGCAGTGGAATAGGAACCAAATAAATAAAAATCATATACAATAAATAGTGACTATTAAAAAATAAATAACTAAAATGTTGAGCTAGGAGATAATGTCTACTAAAGTGTGCTACCTGGCTAGTGCAGGGGTAGTGCGCATTTTTGGTGCAATGCTAAAAAGTAGTACGGGACCTTGCACTAAAAAAACTATGCTACCCGGGCAGCACAATGTCTGGGAGATGCCCAGGCAGGGCATGGATGTTCCCACCATGGTGCCGCTAGTCCAGGCCTTGAAGTTTACACTGCTGGCATTAGGCAAGGAATAATGGGTGGTGTAGTTGCTCCCCATAATGATATTACTGCATGATCAATGCTAAATTCAGAGGGATGGCTGTCTCCACCCCCCTGCATCTTGCCCTGTGCCCTGCACTAGTAATGTGACCTAAACTCTCCGTTACTGTTGTGGGACTTAGTAAACATGCCTCAATGCCCAATAAAAGAGAAAATAATAAATAAATACATGGGTTTATTCAATAAAAAGAATGATAGATACAATATGCAGCAAATACATATACACGTCTGCCACATAGATATCTTCATACATCTTTTTCTATCCTTCTGCCTTCTTGTATACTTCTTTCCTCCTCCTTTTCTCCCCTCCCCTTCTTTCCCTTTTCTCTTTCCCCCCTTTCTCTTGTTTCCTTTTTACCTTTCCTCCTTTTATATGCATTAGTTATTTAATTGTCATATTATACACTGTAGAGTTCTTATTTAACAATTCATGTTTTTAATTGATTATTTTTATATGTATTCCCTTTGCTTATATGCAGCCGTGGTCAACACCCTTATATTTTAGATATGTTGTGCACAATATCTTGAGAAATAATTAGAAATATACTAACAATATATCACCATAATATTTGAATAGTGTGTTTGTTGTGCTATCTTGGGTCCAATCCAGTATTGTCTGGCCCCAAGTCCAGCAGACAGGTGCCTGGGAGACCTTTCAGATCCCTCTGTTGGTCCTCCTAGCTTAATCAGCTCCCAAAAAGGACTCAGAAACCACCCTTTAAGGGGGGGGGGGGGGGTCATACACACACACACACACACACACACACACACATACACCCCTTCCTATGCTGGGGTCTGCAACCCCCCTTTCTGGGCAACTGCCCCCTCCGCGGGTCCAAAGTAGCTCTTATCAGGGTCCTTTATATCAATACAAATGTGAATGATATTCAAATTAGGTCAGGAATATGCAAATAACATCTTCCCAACATCCTTCAGTTTAGACAAACATATACATCAAACATTACAATAAATTCCTCCCCACCTTTAAGTCTCAGATTCAGCCGGGGTGCGTCCTATGTGTGGAATTACTTGGATTCCCCTCCACTTTCTACGTAGCTGCTTGTTGCTATTAACACCCCATGTCTGGCAGGTTATCCACCAGCTGAATATCTATGGGTGTCTCATCAGGGACTAGCTGTTGCTCATTTTCCAGCTCCATCTCCTCCTCTCGCTGGGGGTCCCCTCTATCCTCCCTAAGGGGGGGGGGGATCTACCTTCATGGGGGTCTGGGCCAAGTCCCTCACTTTACTTCACTTCACTTCCCTTTCCACTTCCACTTCCATCTCATCTCAGGTGTTACCAGAAAGCTGGGTCCTATGTCTCCTGGCCAGGGAGGGAGCAAGGGTTTGGGCCCTTCCTCAGCCCCTGGGTGTCCTTGTCCACTGATCTAGAGGGCTCCTCCTAGAGGCATCCATACCTCCAGAGCCAGGGCTGGTTGGGGTCCCCTGAGAGTCCTGCAGTGATGGGATGTACACCCCGTCACAGTGTTCAAAGGTATACAACAAAAAAGAAGATGTCTGTTCAACGTAAACAGTAATTTCTGACTTCGACAAGATCAATGGCACCGTTCACAAATATTTGGTTGCTCAAACCTTGACAGTGATGACAGCCTCCAAACATTTCTTGTAGCCATCTATATGTTTTGTACATCTGTCTGCTGGTACTTTCTCCCACTCTTCAACTGCGATTTGTTCCAGCTCATGAATGTTTCCAGGATTCCTTTTACCAATGGCAGATTTCAGCTCTTTCCAAAGGTTCTCGATTGGATTGAAATCAGGACTTAATGCTGGCCAGTTTAAAACAGTCCATTTTTTCCTTTTTAACCATTATTTTGTACCTTTGGATGCATGTTTTGGTTCATTGTCCAGCTGGAGGACCCATGACTTTCAACCCAGACCTAGCTTTCTGGCACTAGGTAGCACATTTCATGTTATTTTATTTTATTTATTTATTTATTTATTTATTTATTTAACAGGGTTTTTTTTATACCGCTTTATCATTTCAATCATTTCAATACCTTAGTAATCCTCTGACTTCATGATTCCTTTAATATGTTCCAGGCCTCCAGTTCCTAATTGTAGGAAGGGTGTTTTTTTTCCTTATAAGCTTCATTTCTTCACTTGTAAATGTATTGTTGGTCTGCAGTGCCAAAGAGCTCAAGTTTGATTTCATCTGTCCACAGAACATCTTCCCAGGATTATGGTTTCCCAAAGGTGGGTTTGGGCAAAGATCAGGCATGTGTTTTTATGTCTGTCTTTGAGCAGTAGGGTCTTCGCCCATGAAGTTCTTCTTTGTTTGATGTGCAGTGTATGGTTCTGGTTAAAATCACTACTATAAATTGCTCCAGGTCAGCTTTAGGATCTTTGGATGTTGTACATGGTGTTTTCCAACAGTTTGAACTAACCTTTGAAGACGTCTTGGATTAATTTACCTCTTCCCACCAAGTCCTAGGAGGTTCTTGACAGTTCCATGAGCAGGAAACTTCTTTATAACATTGCTAACTGTAAACACAGGAATCCCAAGGTCTTTGGAGGTGGCCTTGTACCCCTTTGAAATTTGATGTCTGGTGATAATGGCTTTTCTGATGGTCTCGGGCAGCTCCCTTGTCTTCACCATTGTGAAAATGGAACAGGGAGTGAATGTGGCCATTTTAAGCATTTGATCCATGATTCATTGGTTGATTCAAGTTATGGGAGTACTGACAATTGATCACAGGTGTGTTTAATTTTACTGCAATGGGAATGCGGTTCTTCTGTTCAAACTGATTTGAATTGTTTATAAGGGTGCCAATATTCATGTCCTGGCAATGTCCCAATTTTTATACTATTTCCTACTATTTCCTTTTTTAATTGGTTTTGTTTTATTTGATTCTTTTATGTGTCAAACGTGTACATATATAGTCCATAGCTATTTCACTGATTACTTTTTTTAGGAGATATTGGACATTAAGGGGTTGTACTGCAAGGGTGCCAATAATTTGACCACAACTGTATTTGCTTACATTTGTATTGCATTCACAGTATTTCATATGAGTTGACTTATTAGTATGTTTTAATGCTTAGTAAATCTGGGCTCTTATTATCATGGAACACATGTTATTAATGTATTTAGATAGTCACTTATATTTTTTAAAATAATTTTCTTCCTACAGATGCAATTTGTGGGCACTTTGGTTGTGATTACATTCAAAGCTCTACCTCTTTTTTATTATACACATGGACAAGCTTTTTCGAACCTGTGTACCTTTTTGGGAACCTGCCAGTACTTGTGACCTGGACTGGCCACTGTTGGAAACAGGATACTAGGCTTGATGGACCTTGGTCTGACCCAGTATGGCATTTCTTATGTTCTTATGTTCACACAGTTTGCTTATATGCCTTATGTCTCATTGTCATCAAAGCAGACTCTGCATGATTAAAGTGGCAATAATATCTTTTTTGTTTTGTTTGGAGGGATTCTTTAAGCTTTCCTTCATACGTTGACATCCAGAGTTGAATTTAATATAGGGCTTAGGGGTTCTTTTAATAAAGGGTGCTAAGGTGTTTCACTTAAAGGCACATTTTACAATGGGACGTCCTAGTTCTATGTGGGACTTCAAAGCCAGAATGTCTGAAAAAACACAGGCACGTGCAAGTTCAGGCACAATTTCAGAAACATGGACATGCCTGAGATGGACATTTATAGAGGCATCTATATAGATGCCTCTGGAATAGCATATTGGAGCCTAGACATGTCACAGCATAATGGCAATGGGAGTGAGGTGGCCAGTGTTCAAATCCCAATGTGGCTCTTTGTGATCTTTGACTAGTCACTTAATTCTTCATCTTCTTTACACTCTCTGGATGTTTTAAGGCCTAAACAAGCACATTCCTGATGCCTATTCATACATGCAATATTTATAAACATAGACATGCCTGCAGACATCTCCTGTTGTTCCTGGAATCCAATGGCAATATTTAAATCCATAGCACCTTCACCACACCCCCTCACCTTCTTGGACGTCCCTGCACAGGAGATGTCTGTTAAATGTCATTTGTGGAATGGATTCAGAAATGTCCACAAGTACATTTTCTTCAGACGTCCTAAATCATGACTAAACCTTAGAAAATTACCCCTATATTTTATTATTGACAAAGATTGCAGGTCGATCTTGTTTATGCTTTCATTTGTTGTTTTTTTTATGAAGAAACACATGTGGTTTGCTTTTTTAAGCAGGTGGATATATGATGCTGTTATCATTTAGTGTCACTTTGGGGCATGTTTTCTAAGCTGGGCTAATGGTTAGCACACGCTAATTGTAACTAAGGGGTCTGTTTACTAAACATTCCTAATGTGCGGGGCCACGGTAGTGTGCCTGTGCCATATAAGGAGTGGGCGGTTCAGGCAGAGAAAAGAAAAAAAACGGGAGTAAGCAATCGCACATTTGCGCGGGGCGCTATTGTGCGCCGCGCTATTGTGCGCCGTGCATAATAGTGTGTGGGAAGGCTAAGTGGCGCCCTGATGTGCACATACAAAGGAGCAGAGCCATAGTACAATGGTTAAGACACTGACTGTGGGTGCAGCTGCCATGGGTTCAATTCCCCATTGTGCACAGCAAAAAGGGCTGGCTGAGGCATTAACTGTAATGGGTAAAAGTGCTTTAGGAGGCATATTAATTTTGGGCGGCATAAGGCGGTGCACTGTTAATTTTGGGCGGCATAAGGCGGTGCGCAGATGCCCAAGCATAGGAACAGAGCCACAGCACAATGGTTAAGACACTGACCAATGGTGCAGAGATCAGGGGTTCAATCCCCCACAGTGCCCAATGAAGAAGGCTCACTGAGGCAGTGTGTATTATGGGGATGAGTGCTGTAGGGGGCAATCTATTTTTATTTCAGTTATCACTACTAGCAAACGCACTCACAAAGCGTGTTAACATAAGGCGGCCCATAAGGCACATGTTAAAGTTCACTGTCCGCCAAGGCACCCTTGAATGTCCCCTATAGGGTACCATATATGTTGCGTCACAGGATAATGTATAGTGCACCTTATATGGACGGCAACCATAAGGTGCCCTATAGGGTGCCCTATAAAGCACCCTCAGAGGCACCTTATGGGTACAGTACACTGAGGGTGTGTTTGATGGCAGCAACATATGTACATTAAATCTAAAAAAAGCTTTGGACAACCCTATCAAATAACCCCACTGTGGGCTCAAACCCATTACCACTGGCTCCACAGGCAGTGAAGTAACCATTGGGCTACAGCTATATAGCTGCCAGCAAGCCCCTGGCTGGCTGCAGAGAGCCTGCATGTCACCACACAGACAGTCTGCTGTGGGAACCAGGATAGGGTTAGGCCACCCATACCCATGATGCACTGCACATGCAAATCAGCTGTCCACAGATGAACACAAGATGGGGAATGCACCCCAACAGCTCCCCGGCCTGGTAGGGGGACGTGTCCGTGTGCACCCACACAGCACCTTGGCCTGGTAGGAGGTACTGACCGGGTGTTTAATTTGCACAGAGTAGCTACACACAGTCACACTGTGCGGGAACTGTGCTCACCCTGAGTGTGCGATGAGGCGCCCTGGACCAGGTCCACAGCACCCTCCATGGCTGAGAGAGGCCATGGCAGAGCTCCAAAACAGTCGTAATCTGTGAGATAGGTAGTTTCTGCAGGAACACCTTGGATATCTCTGTCTGTCTCAGTCAGGGGGAACCCCATGGACCCCTAGGTGGGTTATGTACCACCAACACACCCCCCCCCCCCAGCTGAGGGTGGCAAACAGGCAGGGTCTCCTATCAACAGATCACCATTATACACCCCCCCCCCCTGCAATGATGGCAGTAGAGTGGACCATCAACCTCAGTCCTGTTGGGGAACAGACACCCTACAGGGCAGTCCAAGCAGCCCCACACACACCCAGACCACAATATCAGACAGACAGTAGGCCTGGATATGCTAAGATGCACCCCACCACTATCTGATATTCCCCTGCATCAAGCCATCAGCCACTGCACCCTGCAAGGCACTCCAGCAGGGCACATACCAGCTGTGAACAGTCTGCTGGTTAGTCCCACTGGAAATGCATGCACCCACAACTGGGATGGCAGCACACACAAGCAGATACATCAGTGACTAGGCCCCAACAGGTGACCCATATATATCACATGAGGGAAGTGCTATGAAGCACTATGGGGGTGCCTAGCCATGCTGCCATCACTGCACAGTCAGGGTGGAGTGAAAGCCCAGCAGCACATACAGAGGTCACCCTGTCTGTGGAGGTGGTGGACGGCCACTACAATGTCCCTGCCAGTGCCCTATGCCCTGTGCAGATGCATCCTGGCCAGCCCACCCTGTCTGAGCTATACCCATGGTACCTTGCTGCTCATTATGCACATCATCAGGCCAAAACTGTGGACAGTGTTTGCAGCCAACACACACTGTATAGACAGACACACACTCCCACACGTATGCCAGCATTGTGCTACTATAGAGGGGTTCAGAATCCTTGCCCACCACACCAGTCCTGGGCACAGTACAGGCATGGGTATGGTATGCAATACCGTTGGGGGTCCCTCCCTAGGGTGGTAAACACTGTCAGGGGCCAGACCTGACGCACACACCGCAAACATCAGATAGATTATTATGATGGAGCTCATAGAGCAGACTGTGCGTAACGTAGGGATATCTATCTGCCAGTACTCATAGCAAACGTTTGAGAGTTGTGTACCATATACCCTGGTGTAGGGTGACATTGCTAAGGTATGCAAGTGCTGGTATTGGGAGATGCACGCAGGGCCCAATGTCCTGCCTCACCAGGAGGCATTGGCCAATGGGGCCTGTGGGTGTGGGTGTGGGTGTGTCTGTCCCTGTTGGCTGCTGCTGTACGGCAGAGGTTCCCAAATCCAGTCCAGGTTTGCAATACACTGGTTGGGGTTTCCTGCTGTCCCTCATGAATATGCATGAGCTACATCTACATGCCATGGGGGTGGTGCATAGATATACAGCACGGTTATTTGTATGAGTGGCAGCATGGAACCTGAATGGTGTGTGGTCCTCCAGGACTGCATTTGTGAGACTCTGCTCTAGGTAATGCCCCTGGTCATGGTGTCTGTGCTTGGTGGTGTAAATGATAGGCGTATGACCAATGCGTATATCCCCAGCAATAAAGGATTGCCCTTACTAACATGGTTTAGTTGTGGGGAAAATATGTGGACAGGAATGGCAGTAGCCCCAGCTGGGTTTTGAACCTGTGACCTTTTGCTCCTGCACACACTGTCTGTGTGCACTGCACCACTGTGTTGCCACAGATGTGCTGAATTCCCTGGGAAGTCCATGACTGTACATCCGACAGGGCCTATGTTGCAGTGGACGTGCCAGCCTGCACATGGCTCAGCCACTGTCTTCTGTGGCTAGCAGCCACTCCCCCCTCCACCACCTGTACCCTACCGCCAACATGCTGGCATGTCCGTATCTTGGAAAAGCATATGACCTGATTGAGTTGTGGCACTCCAGGACTGCATTTGGGGGACTCGGCTGTCGGTAATGCCCATTGTTATGGTGTGTGTGCGGTGTTGGGTACAAAATGGGTGTGTGAACCATGCTTATGTTCTCTGCAATAAAGGAGTGTCTTTACTATCTCTGTTTAGTGGTGGGTAAAATATGGGGACTGGGTTGGCAGGAGCCCCAGCTTGGATTTGAACCTGTGACCCTCTGGTCCTAGAGGTACTGCCTCTGTCTGCTGCACCACACTGTGGCCACAGTGATAGTGCAGTCCCTGGGGGTGGGAAACCTGACCAAAGGAGTCAAAAACCCTGCTCTGCACATTTGTACTGTGGGCTCAGTCACCTTGTCTGGTGACAAAAGTGCAAATAAACCCCTCAACCGACCACGACGAACTGGGGATAAATATAACCAAGCTGGGCAACAGTGATATTAATGGGCAACCATAGCAAACACTCCCAGGAAGGCTCAGAAAAAAGGAAATGGTTTTTGGAAGGGTCTCCGCTCCGTAGCCCCTTCCATACTTCATTTCATTTCTTTGGAGCTTTCCTGGGTGTGTTTCTTATGTTTGCCCATTAATATCAGGGTTCCCCAGCTGACTTCCTATTTTTAATATGTTTGTTTGGGTCTTTTTCTATCTTTATTTGCACTTTTGTTCTGTGCACATGTATCACACTGCTCACGTTTTGCAGGTTTCCCCGGTTTCCCTGTACATTGCTGACGGAAATGGTTTCTCTTCCCTTTAAATGCCCTCTACCGTGAGTGTTTCACTCGCGCTATTTTTAACCTGCAAATTCGTCCCCGATACTGTGCGGGGAGCCTCTCCCCTCCCCTTCCCCGCCCATTGACCCCGTCTCTCCGCCCCTCGGGAGCCTTCCTCCGCCCTCAGAATGCCTTTCCACGCCTCTATCGGACATTTGCGGGCCGGGTACTTGTGCGGGGCACGTTAGTGCGGCGCGCAATTGTGCGGGGCCCACGCGCACTTGTGCGGGGCGTTTAAGAGCGTTTCTGAGCGTTTGAGTGCCGCGTTTCCGTGCGCTATTGTGCGGCACGCAATTGTACGGCTTTTAGTAAACATGCCCCTAAGTCCTATTGAATAGCATGTTTTTTGGAATATACATGGACATCAGACCGTTAGCACAGCTTAGTAAACATGCCTTGTTGAGTTTTTTCACCTTTTTTAATGACGAGTTTTGTACATCTCTCCTGTGAAATTTAACATCGCATGATTCTGTAGCTAGTAGGATAAATATTCAGACTGGTGGTTAGTACTGCTAAAGTGCCTGATTGTTGCAGCCAAAAATGAAACCGGATATTCAGCACAGGAGCTATCCAGCATCCAGCAGTGAATATGCAGGTTTGCCGGAGATTGGTCTTGCTATCTGGTTAGTGGGGATATTCAGCTACTGACTGGCTATCAAGATCTGCATAAAGTTAGGCATATACTTGCTGCAGGAATCAGGTGGTCTGTCAGAGAAGCACCCTCCACGGGCTAAGTTTACAGAAGATTTACATATGTAAATCTCATTTTACATGTGCAAAGTGTTTCTTATAAAATTAGTGCACAGATTTCACACATGCAAGTACTTGTGGTGACAAAAACGTGACCCATATACAGGTGTGTTTGGGGACATAGTTTGGGTGGAATATCGGCGAAGTCACAAAGTATGTCCAAAGTTCTAAAACCCACACCTATGTGTTTGCTTACGCTCACCTGGTATAAATGTCTGTGGCTGAATTTTAGCATGATTTCGACAGGTTTATTGGGCTATTTTATTAAAACACATAGGTCCCCTTTTACTAAACCCTGCTAACTGGTTAAATGTTAGTGTGTGGTAGCTGGTTAAAGTGATTGCTAACATCTGGCCATGCCAGCAGTGGTTTGCCAAAACGTATGTTAACTGCCAATCATGTGCCACTATACAGAATGGATAGGTTAGGGAAAGAGTATGTGTGTGGAGGGTACAGTAACATGCAGATCGCACCCCTATAGCTAACGCTGAAGGTGTATACTTTTTTTTTTCAAATTCTTTATTTATATTTTCCAACAAAATACAAACAAAAGAGAAACCAAATTACAGTAAATTAAAATACACAATTCTTCTCTGTAACATGAGATAATCAAAGGCTGATCACAGCCCACCCCACCCTGTCCCTCCCATTATCATGTGATCATCAGGGGCCAAATGAAAGAAACATAAAACATTTGCAAGCCTGCTAGGCCTGCAAGGGCTATAGAAAGGCAAAATAAGGAGATTTGTCTAATAACCCCTTACTGTATCTTTTACCTTGCTTTAAAGATGCAATTCTATAGGAGCTTCCACTTAAGAAAGAGGAGGATGCAAAGGAAAGAGCCACACCATGGTATTTGCACATATATGTAGCATAGGCACAAGTGTGCCACCATATGCATCACCCAAGCTCAGTTAGGAATAACGGAAATAGGGCCACTTCCAACATGGAGTTAATTCAGACTGACAATCCCATTGTAAGGATGAGATGCCAATTGCTGATTGAAAAACAACCCCAAATCAGGAGAGAGTGGCCCTAAATCCCAGTACCACCCTAATACAGTTCTATATTGAAACCCAATAAGACTGAATGATTAGGACAGTCCTACCCACATATCTCAAAGTGATGACATCTCCTTAATGAGACTTATTCTCAGCTGCATATTGAATGTATGCCTAAGGTCCCCTCTACCCACTGTGAACCTTGCTTTGGCAAAAACCATAGTGATAGGCCATAGAATCAGGGAAACTTGTCCCCCTTCCTCTTATTAAGACCCAAGCTTCCAAAGAGCAAATCTAGGTGGTTATTTCTCCATGAAAACTGAACTAGAGTTCTATCAGTTTGACGATATACTTTACTTATAAGGAAAACTGGTAGTATTCCTATTATATAATTCACTTTAGGAGTGATAGATATATTTATATCTTCAAAATAACCCCACCAAGAAACAGACCGATGACCATGTTACTGTATATTATTAGAGCTCATTGAGTCAAATAGGGTAAATGAGATTACAGCATGACCATAGCTGCGAGCTGCATGGATATTAGACTCGCTAATTCTAAAACAAAGTCCCTTGGAGGCTAGGAAAAATCAACATGTAAAATTTAAAGAAACCATAAAGGAATACAACTTTCCACACTAAGACGGCCACCCCATTATTCTTATTTATTATTTATTTTATTTATTATTTTATTTATTTATTACAGGCTCTTATATACCGCTCTATTCAGAATCAGCGCGGTTCACAATATAACAACATACCATAACAACAAACTGTTAGGTTTTACAGAGAACAAGGTCAGAGAACTTGGATAAAACATGGGACATCATTACTGCAACTATTTACAAGAGTATTTACAAGTATACATAACAGGATTTGTTCTTAGTTTGGGTAGTGATTAAGATTGGTTAGTTGGTCAAGTAATATTGGGGGAAGAGGTGGGATTTGAGTGCCTTTCTGAAAAGGGATAGATCAGTGATAGCACGAATCTCTGGGGGTAGAGCGTTCCAGTACTTAGGGGCATAGAATCTGAAAGCCCTGTTAGATGTCACTGATAGGCATTTTGTCGCTGCTTTAGGGATGATTAGAGTATTTGTTGATATCGTTCTCCTGGATCTGTTGGGTGGAACGGCCTGAATGAGGTCTATTAGAGAGGAGGAGGTGATGCTTTTAGTGGCCTTGAAAGTTAGTAGTAATGTTTTGAACAATATTCTGCCATGTATGGGGAGCCAGTGGAGTTGCTCTAGGATGGGTGTTACATGGTCCCTTCTTGATGCTCCGTAGAGGACTCTAGCAGCGGTATTCATGGCGAGTTGCAAAGGGTTTAATGTGGAGTGTGGGAGGCCTTGGAGAATGGCATTGGCATAGTCAAGGTGTGGTAAGGTTAAGGCTTGAAATATAGTTCTGAAGTCATCAGGATCAAGCAGGGGGCGAAGATGTCGAAGAGTCCGGATCTTGAGGTAGATTGCTCTGACTACGTTGGTTATGTGTAGTTTCAGATCCATGCGTTGGTCAAAAGTGACTCCAAGGTAACGAATGGAAGGTTTTGATTGGAGCTCAGCTTCTTTCACCTTTATATGGGATGGGGGGGTGAAAAGTGGGTCCCTGGTGATGAAGAGAACCTCGGTCTTTTTGTGTTGAATTCGGAGGTTCTGGGATTGAAGCCATTCGGATACTGCATCAAAACATTTAGCTAGCGGGGAAAGGTCCATATGAACTGTGGAGAAAGGCATATATAGGAGGATGTCATCTGCGTATATCAAGCATTCAACCTTGAAGGACCTGATGATATTGCAAACCGGTTGTATGTATATATTGAAAAAGAGCGAGGATAGGGATGATCCTTGTGGTACACCTTGCTTTTGGTGGTAAGGTGTGGATGTTGCGGTCCCTGAGGTAACGTACTGCCATCTCTGATCAAGGTATGACTTGCACCACTCCAGGGCAGTGTTATTGATGCCTTTTTCTTTTAGTCGCCCTATTAACAGATCATGATGTACAGAGCCAAAAGCCGCAGCAATGTCTAAGAAGATGAGAGCAAAGCCTTGGCGGATGTTATCAATGCCTGTGATGATGTTGTTGCAGAGAGTGGTAAGGAGGGTTTCAACACCGTGGAACTCTCTGAAGCCATGTTGGCAGTGGTCCAGAGGGGAGACGGTGTCAATATGGTCCTGTAACTGTCTTTGAGCTTCCTTTTCAATTATTTTCGCTAGTAGGGGTATGCTAGCTATGGGTCTATAAGATTCAACCTTTTGTGGGTCGAGTTTGTGGTTTCTCAAGAGGGGTCTTATGGATGTTCTCTTGAGGGCTGGTGGGAAGGAGCCGGTTGTAAAGGATAAGTTCATCATTTTAGTGATGATGGGGCTGAGATCTTGGCGTAGTTCCTTTATCCAGTGG
The DNA here is from genome assembly GCA_033557465.1 of Ichthyophis bannanicus. Classification (NCBI taxonomy): domain Eukaryota; kingdom Metazoa; phylum Chordata; class Amphibia; order Gymnophiona; family Ichthyophiidae; genus Ichthyophis; species Ichthyophis bannanicus. The sequence continues at coordinate 1,504,383,380 of CM066031.1, forward strand.
GCTGGGCAAGGGTCAGTTTGTGCAGTAGTGTGTTAAGAGCAGCGATGGTGTCTTCAACATGTTTTCTGGATGGTGTGGAGAACATGGATAGGTTTGATATGCATATGGTGACTTGAGAGGAGATTGTTGCAATGTTGTTGGTTTGAAGCAACTTGGATTGCAGGAAATCGGCGAATGCTTGGGGATGGATGGGTTCAGGATGTTTTGGTGAAGGTTCTTTAGATAAGGTTTTGACTAAGTTGAAAAGATCGCGTGGTTTATTTAGTGATCTTTTCAGCGTATCGGTATGGAATTGTTTCATCTTGGCCATGACTGACTCTCTGTGCACAGATAGATGTGCTTTGTAGGCTGCTTGGTCTTCTGAGGAGTGTGAGCGACGCCATCGTTTCTCCAGTTTTCTTAGGTGTGTGAGGGAGGCTCGTAGGTCAGGGGAGAACCAAGGAGAAGATTTTCTTTTCTTTGGGTTGTTACCCTGGACTGGTTGCAGTGCAATGGTACTGATAGTGCTGTTCCAGGATGTGATCAGATTTTCCAGATTGAGAGAGGTGTCATGTAGGAGAGGGAGGGTTTCCGTAACTATATGTTCTTTGTTGAAGGTTTTGAATTTCCGAGATGTTACTCTTGTCGAGTCAATGGAGTTTTTGTTTCTGTGTGGTGACTGTTTGCCATTGATGAGGATGGGGAAGGTGATTAAATTATGGTCTGACCAAGGTACTGGGGTTACAGAGTTGTCAAGTCTATTGTTGGAGTCGAGAGCTGTAAGAGGGGCAAAGATCATGTCAAGGATGTTTCCTCTCTCGTGCATGGGGGTGTCGACAATTTGCTTGTATCCCAGTTCGTTGATTGCTTCAAGGAGGGCTGAGGCGTGGCTGGGATGTAGTGTTGGGAGATTGAGGTCTCCTAATATCCAGTTGGGAATGTTGGGCTTGCGTGAGTTAGCTGCTAGGTCTAGAATGTAAGGCAGGTCGTCCGTGGAGGGTGAGGGTGCTCTGTAAATTAAATTGATGAGGCATTGTTCATTTGTGATGGTTAATACGTCCATGCTGTTTGAGCTTGTGGAGTCCACGGTGTGGAAATTTAGGTCATTCTTGGTAAGTATGAGAATGCCTCCTCCTCTCTTGCTCTCTCTATGTTGGGAATGGGCAGAGAAGTTGGGGGTATGAGTTGGTTAAGGATTACATTATCCGCGTCAGATAACCAGGTTTCGGTTATCATGAGGACATCTAGATTATGAGAAGAAATTGTGTCAGTGATGACTGGCCATTTCTTGCGGATAGACCGTGCATTTATGAGAGCACAGTTTAAGTAAAAGGGTGGTTGAGGGGGTTCCTCTTGCTTATTTTTCTTTGTTTGTTGAAGGGCTATATGTATCAGGTGAGAGTGGCGTGTGGGGGTCTCTATTCTTGAGTTGGGATAGGGAGATTCTGCCCTTCTTTTTCCATGACTCAGAAGTATTGGAATTTGGTGAGCCGTGTGATATAAGGCAAGGGCTTCGTTGAGCCAGCTTATAAGAAGGAAGAGGCAGATAGCCAGGGTATTAAATGGTAGAGCCATTGGGGTTTTTGTTGAAGTGGATGAGGTAACTTTCTGTGAGGGATTCTGTGATTCTGGTGATTCTGTGATTCTGGTACTTTCTGTGAGGCTACTGACCACAGTAATAATTGAAACAACAGTGATAATTGAATGGTACTGGCAACAGTAAAACTGAATGCAACAATGATAATTGAATGGTACTGGCGACAGTAAAATTAACTACAACAATGATAAATGGATCCTACTGGCAGCAGTAATAATTTAAGGTAACAGTGATAATTGAATGGTACTGGCGACAGTAAAATTGAATGCAACAATGCTAGATGGATCTTACTGGCAACAGTAATAATGGAAAGTAACAGTGATAGTTGAATGGTACAGGCAACGGTAAAATTGAATGCAACAATGATAAATGTATACTATTGGTAACAGTATAAGTGAAAGCAATAGTAATAATATAATATAATAATTATTATGGTATGTACTGAAAACAGTACTAGTATCTTCCTATATAGTGTAGCCGTTGGTATTGGTGAGCCTAGTCAACATTACAAGGTTGAGCAGGAGATGGAAAAAAGAAAAAAGAAGAAAAATTATGCTGTATAGTACTATCGATCAGTGTCTGTGAGAAAAAAGTCAGTTGAGTCGGATATGCAGCATGTATACTTGCTGTGGTTGAGGTTATGCGGTTGAGGTTTGGCGGCTGGTCTCCAGGCAGGCTGCTAGGGAAGGTGTCCTGGCTCCTCGGTTGGGCTGCAGAAGGTGGTCGAGTTAATGTCGGAGCAGAAGAAAAGAAATAGAGCTGCAGGCTTGTTTCACGGTCCACGCCTAAGGGCCATGCCAAAGGGCCCTCTGGCGAGGCCCTCAGGCGCGGGCCCGCCAGGCGCGGGTGCGCCCGATCGGCGCGGTTTTTATCAGCTGCCGTGTGCTCCGATTGGGCAGCTCCCAGGAGGGGGATGGTGGTTTCTTCGGTGCTCCGGCCCGCTCTCTCCCCTCAGGGAGAGAGCGCTGGGAAGAGGGCCGGTGTGCTGCAAAAGGGCCGTGCGCCCGATCGGCGCGGTTTTTATCAGCTGCCGTGTGCTCCGATTGGGCAGCTCCCAGGAGGGGGATGGTGGTTTCTTCGGTGCTCCGGCCCGCTCTATCCCCTCAGGGAGAGCGCTGGAAGAGGGCCGGAGTGCTGCAAAAGGGCCGTGCGCCCGATCGGCACGGTTTTTATCAGCTGCCATGTGCTCCGATTGGGAAGCTCCCAGGAGGGGGATGGTGGTTTCTTCGGTGCTCCGGCCCGCTCTATCCCCTCAGGGAGAGCGCTGGAAGAGGGCCGGAGTGCTGCAAAAGGGCCGTGCGCCCGATCGGCGCGGTTTTTTATCAGCTGCCGTGTGCTCCGATTGGGCAGCTCCCAGGAGGGGTATGGTGGTTCTTCGGTGCTCCGGCCCGCTCTATCCCCTCAGGGGGAGAGCGCTGGAAGAGGGCCGGAAGTGAGTGCTGTGCAAAAGGGCCGTGCGCCCGATCGGCGCGGTTTTTATCAGCTGCCGTGTGCTCCGATTGGGCAGCTCCCAGGAGGGGAATGGTGGTTTCTTCGGTGCTCCGGCCCGCTCTATCCCCTCAGGGAGAGCACTGGAAGAGGGCTGGAGTGGGCAGCTGAAAACCTTTAAAGAGTAGGGCTTATATATCTAATTTCAACAACTCCATTACATTCAAGTGTGTCTCCTGCAGCAGTAAGATGTCAGCACTTTCTTTCCTACCATTCAGAAGAAACATTCCTCTTAGTGGAATTATTGATGCCCTTAACATTCAGTTACACAATCTTAAAGAAAAGCATACTGACAAAATAGCTCCAAATTAACAGCCATATGATGTAAAACAGATCAATGTGTAGCATTTAGTTTTACATTGTAGAACAACCTCTTAAGCGCCTTTTAAAATGGGGCTGAATCTATCGCCCCCCCCCCCCAAAAAATGATAAGAGGCCCCATCATATGATCAAATGCACTAACCCACCTATTTCTGAAAACACATTTCCCCAACACACTTAAACCCAGGTGGACTAAACAAGACACAAAACGTAATGGGGTGAGCTCACCAGGACAAGACAGACACGGAGGGCTCAATGACCCAACACTTCCACATTTCTGTAACACTAAAAATACCGCATCTTGCTCACCTCCCTTATTAAGAGTAAATATAATGTCCTTCAAAAGAGACAGAATAAATGTCCCAGTATATAGCAATGTTACATGCTTAAATGTTGCTTCTGCATGGATATGTCACCTTCACATGACCTCAGACCACTCAAATGCCCATGATAGCAAGCACCATAAAACTGTGGCAAGTAGAAGATGCAATATAACCTTCACCGCATCACTGTTGACTCCTTATCCTCCATAAATGCGCATAGCTCTCTGGAATCACCAAACGTCTTGGTCTGGTTATGTAGCGTGACTTTCATGTGGGCAGGATATAGCAGACCAAAACGGGCCTTCAGTTGAACCAAGACTCCTTTTCCGATCCACCATTGCCTTCGTGAAGTCCGGAAAGAACAGGAGTTTATGTCCCTGATATTTCAAGGCTGAAAGTGCTTTGGCTGCTCCCATTATTTGCAATACTTGCTGAAAACGCAAAACTTTTAAATGCAAAAAATTGGATGTGGATGCTTGCCCGTGACGACAGACTGAGTAGGCACTCTGTGGGCACGCTCGATCTCAAATGGCATAGTGAAATGCAAATTTAACACACCTGGAATCATGGCCTGCAGGAAGGATACCATGTCATGACCCTCTGCTCCCTCAGGAACTCCTAGTACACTTATGTTATTCCGCTGAGAGCGGTTATTGCCATATTCCACCTCTCTTTGCAGTGAACTTGGCCTGCTTCTCAGTGGCCTTGAGCCTCTCTCCATGTGACGCCACCACATTCTCTACCAGCTGAGGACTGCATAAAAGGCTTCAGAATCCTGCCCTGTTGAGGCATTCCAAACAGGGGCTCTACAGGTCAAACAACGGTAAGGATTTGAGGGTTTATTTTTATTAAATTGCTAGCTCTCTGACTGGGAGCTCTTAAAAGGGTTCTGGTATATTTTTAAAGCAAAGTTACATTCTTTTTGGTGGTTTAGTGACAATAGTTTCTTTATCAGAGTAGGTTTTAAACTCGAGTAACCTTCTCAGCTTTTGGGAACTGCTGACATCTAATCAGGTGTTAGTTCTCTCCCTACCCACCCCATCTCCCACCCACCCCTAGTGAGCAGTCTTGCTTTATAGGGGCAACTCCCCATTTAACAAAGCACAGGGTCTTGGAACAGCACATTTTGAATATAATTAAAGTGATTTAAACTGCTTTTTTCCTCTGAAAGAACAGCTGGGAAACTGGCTGGTACTTTGGTAGATCTCTCTCTTTTGCTTTAACAGATACCTAAGCTCCACAAACAGAACAATGGCTGGGAAGCATTGTATCACTAAAGCTTTGCCACTGTTACAGCTTCTTCCTCTGTCCAGACAAAGGTCCCAATGCCAGTTGAAGGAGCGGCTCCATGTGCAAGGTGCCTGCATGCTGAAGCTCTGAGGAAACAAGTGGAGGAACTCAGAGAGGAGGTGGCGAGGCTGAGGAGCATTCAAGACAGTGAGAAGTACATTGATGAGATGCTTCTTGAAACATCCAAGATCTCTAGCAGAGGAGAAGATGGTTGCCAACAGAATGACGAAGGTTGGACACACGTCACCAGGGCCTGCAGAATCACCCATCCAACTTCTCCAGTCCTTGAATAGGAGAACCATTATGCAGCCCTGGAAGTGGAGGAGGTGAAAGTATCCCTGGAAAGGGATGAACCAGAGCTCAAGTACCCCAAAGTTGCAGAATCAGTGACCACAAGGAAGCGAAGGGTAGTGGTGGTTGGTGACTCTCTTCTGAGGGGTACTGAGGCATCCATCTGCAGACCAGACTTGATGTCCAGAGAGGTATGCTGTCTGCCTGGTGCCAAAATCCAAGATGTTACGGAAAGTTTGCCAAGACTGATCAAGCCCACTGCCTAATACCCAATGTTGCTAATCCATGTCGGAACAAATGATAGTGCCAGGTATCCCTCTGAGTGTATCAAAAGTGACTTTATGGCTCTGGGACAGAAGGTGAAGCAGTTAGGTGCACAGATGGTGTTCTCTTCAATCCTCCCTGTTGAGGGTAAATGCCAAGGCAGAGAGCCTCGCATCCTGGAGATGAATGCATGGCTGCATGGATGGTGTCATCGAGAGGGTTTTGGTTTCCTAGACCATGGGATGCTGTTCCAAGGCTTGCAGAGCAGAGATGTCATCCATCTGTCCAAAAAAAGGTCAGCGCATCTTCAGTAGTAGACTGGCTAATCTACTGAAGAGAGCTTTAAACTAGATTCGTTGGGGATGGGTGAAAAAAAAAAACAAGTAAGTGAAAGCCCCCAGGTAAGTGATGCATTAAATACCTTTATGGAAAAGGTAACAGGGGTAACATATGGACAGCAGTGTGTATAAATGCCCGTAGCATGGGGAATAAGATCCCTGATGTTGAAGCTTTGGTGGGAGTGGCCAACTTGGATTTAGTGGCAGTAACAGAAACATGGTTCATAGAAAACCATGACTGGGATGTAACTATACCTGCCTATACTTTATTCAGAAAGGACAGGGTAGGAAGAAGGAGAGGAGGAGTGGCACTATATGTAAAAAATACTATTAAAGCTTTGGAATTATAGAGCTTAAAAGGGAGAGAGGAGGCATTGTGGGTTAAACTAGAAAGAGGGAACGAGAAATCTATTTGCATTGCCGTGATATACTGACCTCCCTCACAAGAGGAAGAGGTGGACAGAGCGTTAATTGAAGACATGCGCAGTATTGCTAGGAAAGGGGAAGTGCTATTGAAAGGGGATTTCTGGTGAAAGTGTTTCTGATGTTATAGTAGGAGATCATTTTGCATCCAGTGATCACCAGATGGTGTGGTTCAGTATTAAGACTAGGGCTGTTAGAATCCATTCAAAGGCGAGGGTCTTAGACTTTAGGAAGACTAACTTTGCGAAGATGGGCCAATACCTCAGGGAGTCGATAATGGGATGGGAACAGCTTGGGGATGTAGAAAAACAGTGGGCAAAATTGAAAGGTGATATTTTAAGGGCAACCAACCTTTTTGTTAAAATGGTAAATAAAGGTAAAAGGAAAAGGAGACCGCTATGGCTTTCGAAAGAGGTAGCTGAAAATGTGAAGAAAAAGAGGGAGGCCTTCATGAAATACAAGAGATCACAGAGAGAGGAAGACAGGCATCTATATTTGGAAAAACTTAGAGAAGCTAGCAAAGTAGTCAGCAAAGAAAAGATTCAAAAAGAGGAGGAAATAGCCAATGCAATAAAATGGGGGGGGGGGGGGGGGGGGATAAGACATTTTTCAGATATGTCGGTGAGAAGAGGAAGGGCAAAAGTGATATTGTCAGACTCAAGGGTGAAGGGGAGGAATATGTAGAAGCTAATGAGGATAAAGCGGAGTTGCTTAACAAATATTTCTGTTATATGTTCACAGATGAAGAACCAGGAGCAGAACCTCAGAAAGCACCCACAAACAGGAACAGAAGCGAGGGTCATCTTGAACAATTTTCAGAAGGCTGTGTTCATGAGAAACTATCTCAACTTAAAGTAGACAAAGCAATGGGACCGGATGGGATACACCCTAGAATACTGAGGAAACTTGGGGACGTTCTAGCAGCTCCACTGACTGACCTTTTCAATGCCTCGTTGGAGTCAGAAGTGGTGCCAAAGGACTGGAGAGAGGCTCATGTGGTGCCTTTACACAAAAGCGGAAGTAAGGATGTGGTTGAAAATTACAGGCCAGTTATTTTAACTTCGGTGGTGAGGTAAATTATTGGAAAACACTGCTGAAAAATAGTGAGATTTCTGGAGTCCAGCGGATTACACGGATCCGAGGCAGCATGGATTCACCAGAGGCAGGTCTTGTCAAACAAATCTGATTGATTTCTTTGACTGGGTGACCAGGGAGTTGGACCGAGGGGGAGCCCTAGATGTGGTGTATTTAGATTTCAGTAAAGCCTTTGACACTGTTCCTCACAGGCAACCTATAAACAAACTGAGCCCCCTAAGGATGGGACCCTAAAAGATACTGCTTAGGTTAGAAATTGGTTGGGTGGGAGGCAACAAAGAGTACAGGTAAATGGGGCTCACTCTGAGGAGAAGGATGTTACCAGTGGTATGCCCCAGGAATCTGTCCTTAGTCCGATTCTTTTTAACATCTTTGTTAGTGATATAGCGGAAGGGCTGTCGGGTAAGGTTTGCCACTTTGCAGATGATACCAACATCTGCAATAGAGTAGACACCCAGGAAGGTGTAGATAACATGAGGAGGGATCTAGCTAAGCTTGAAGAATGGTCTAGATTCTGGCAGCTGGGATTTAATGTTAAAAAATGTAAGGTCATGGATTTGGGCTACAGCAATCCAATGGAGCAATATAGTATAGGGGGTGAATACTTTTGTCCACTAAAGAAGAGCAGGACCTGGGCGTGGTTGTATCTGATGATCTTAACGTAGCTAAACAAGTAGAAAAGGTGATGGCAAAAGTTAGAAGGATGCTTGGGTGCATATGGAGAGGATGGCTTGCAGAAAAAAGGAGGTGATAGTGCCTCTCTGTAAGTCTTTGGTGCGACCTCATTTGGAGTATAGTGTGGAATTCTGGAGACCGCACCTTCAAAAGGATGTGAACAGGATGGAGTCGGTACAGAGGGTGGCTACTAAAATGATTAGTGGTCTTCATTATAAAGCATATGAGGACACACCTTAGAAGAAAGGCGGGATAGAGGTGATATGATTGAGATGTTTAAATACCTCTGTGGCACAAATGTTCAGAGGGAGAGCCTCTTTCAGTTGAAAGCAAGTTCTGCTACGAGGGGACATGGGATGAGGGTGAAGGAGGATAGATTCAGGAGTGATTTGCGGAAATATTTCCTTACGGAAAAAATGGTGGATCCGTGGAATAGTTTCCCATTGGAGGTGGTAGAGATGAGGACAGTAACTGAATTCAAAAAAGCATGGGACAAACACAGAGGATCTCTAAAGGAAAAAAGGAGACTGTTGTAATTGAGTTTGCTTTTCTCTGATCAGAGAAAGGCTGAACTTTTACAGAGCTCTGCTAGTGAGTGGATTTTTGCCTCCTGGGACATCTTACTGTGAGTTCTAGCTGTTTATTTAATTATTTACTGTTTGTCTAACTGTTGTTTGTTTAATTATTTAGTGTTTGTCTTAGTGGTGTGCAAGTTTCAGCCTTCTCAGCTGTACTTACCTTGCCTCTCTCAACTGGGCTTTGTGTGGTAGCCATTTTGAATTAATCTCTCTCCCCAGAGCCTGTTGTTTGTTAAGCTTTTCCTGTCCTTGCCTGCCTGAGTGACTCCTCCCCCTGTGTGTGTGGTAGCCATTTTGAATTAATCTCTCTCCCCAGAGACTGATGTTAAGCTTTTTTCTGTCCTTGCCTGCCTGAGTGACTCCTCCCCCTGACCCCCTCCCCCTGAGGTATCCTGTAACCTTGTTCCTGTTTTCTCCACGTGTGCATAGGCTGTTTTAGTTTGCTTTTCTCTGATCAGAGAAAGGCTGAACTTTTACAGAGCTCTGCTAGTGAGTGGATTTTTGCCTCCTGGGACATCTTACTGTGAGTTCTAGCTGTTTATTTAATTATTTACTGTTTGTCTAACTGTTGTTTGTTTAATTATTTAGTGTTTGTCTTAGTGGTGTGCAAGTTTCAGCCTTCTCAGCTGTACTTACCTTGCCTCTCTCAAACTGGGCTTTGTGTGGTAGCCATTTTGAATTAATCTCTCTCCCCAGAGCCTGTTGTTTGTTAAGCTTTTCCTGTCCTTGCCTGCCTGAGTGACTCCTTCCCCCTTTGTGTGTGGTAGCCATTTTGAATTAATCTCTCTCCCCAGAGCCTGCTGTTAAGCTTTTTTCTGTCCTTGCCTGCCTGAGTGACTCCTCCCCCTGACCCCCTCCCCCTGAGGTATCCTGTAACCTTGTTCCTGTTTTCTCCACGTGTGCATAGGCTGTTTTAGTTTGCTTTTCTCTGATCAGAGAAAGGCTGAACTTTTACAGAGCTCTGCTAGTGAGTGGATTTTTGCCTCCTGGGACATCTTACTGTGAGTTCTAGCTGTTTATTTAATTATTTACTGTTTGTCTAACTGTTGTTTGTTTAATTATTTAGTGTTTGTCTTAGTGGTGTGCAAGTTTCAGCCTTCTCAGCTGTACTTACCTTGCCTCTCTCAACTGGGCTTTGTGTGGTAGCCATTTTGAATTAATCTCTCTCCCCAGAGCCTGTTGTTTGTTAAGCTTTTCCTGTCCTTGCCTGCCTGAGTGACTCCTCCCCCTGTGTGTGTGGTAGCCATTTTGAATTAATCTCTCTCCCCAGAGCCTGCTGTTAAGCTTTTTTCTGTCCTTGCCTGCCTGAGTGACTCCTCCCCCTGACCCCCTCCCCCTGAGGTATCCTGTAACCTTGTTCCTGTTTTCTCCACGTGTGCATAGGCTGTTTTAGTTTGCTTTTCTCTGATCAGAGAAAGGCTGAACTTTTACAGAGCTCTGCTAGTGAGTGGATTTTTGCCTCCTGGGACATCTTACTGTGAGTTCTAGCTGTTTATTTAATTATTTACTGTTTGTCTAACTGTTGTTTGTTTAATTATTTAGTGTTTGTCTTAGTGGTGTGCAAGTTTCAGCCTTCTCAGCTGTACTTACCTTGCCTCTCTCAACTGGGCTTTGTGTGGTACCCCCATCCCCCTGCTGAGGGTTCAGGACAGGGTACCTTGTAACTGCCCTCTTTAATAGGACTTATCTCCCCCCCTCCCTCCCCAGCACCCACCCACCCCTGGGGAAATTGTAGTTTTATAGGTACTTGGACATCTTAGAGGAAAGGGGCTGCTCTCAGGTGCAGCTCTTAATCCAAATCAGTCATACACAGAGGACCTGTGATTAATTAGCTTCAGGTACACAGGGTGTATTAGGGGTATTAGATACACTTTTATTAGTATAAGCATCTACACCAATCCTTATTATATACCGAGTTAAAAGACCTAAACACAAGCTTTAGACTAAGATGCAGTCAGAGGTCCAGCAACGAGATGGGGGTTCTCCAGTCTTTTGCATCGAGTGTCACATGTATGATTATCTCCCAGTTGGTGAGAGGTCCTACATATGCACTAAGTGCAGGGAGCTCTTTGCTCTCAGGGAACGAGTCCGTTCTCTAGAGGCTAGAGTAGCAGACCTGGAAGACATAAGAAAGACAGAGAAGTACATGGACGAGACCTACAGGGATATAGTCCTGAAGTCCCACCTCCAGTCTGGCAGCATCCCTGTTGCATGGAGGAGAGAGGTCACGTGACAGGAGAGCATCACCCTGGTGTGGCAGGAAGTGATCCTGTAACTAGGACCTGTCCTCCAGGTGATGTAAAACCCTCTCGCACCGAGGACGTTTTCTCCAGGGCCATGTCCCATGAGGGGAGGGTCAGGACAGCTGTTATAGTTGGTGATTCAATCATTAGGAATGTAGATAGCTGGGTGGCTGGTGGACGTGAGGATCGCCTGGTAACATGCCTGCCTGGTGCGAAGGTAGCAGAATCTCACGCACCGCCTAGATAGGATCATAGATAGTGCTGGGGGGGAGTCTGCTGTCTTGGTACATGTTGGTACCAATGACATAGGAAAATGTGGTAGGGAAGTTCTGGAGGCTAAATTTAAGCTTTTAGGTAGGAAGTTGAAATCCAGAACTTCCAGGATAGCGTTCTCCGAAATGCTTCCTGTTCCACGTGCAGGACCCAAAAGACAGGCAGAGCTCCGGAGTCTCAATGCGTGGATGAGACAATGGTGCAAGGATGAGGGTTTTGGATTTGCTAGGAAACTGGGGAACATTCTGGGGAAAGGGGGGGCTCTTCCGAAGGGATGGGCTTCACCTTAATCAGGATGGGACCAGACTGCTGGCATTAACCTTTAAAAAAGAGATAGAGAAGCTTTTAAACTAGAAAATAGGGGAAAGCCGACAGTCACCCAGGAGCGCACGGTTCGGACAAAGGTATCCTTGAAGGATACTACCAAAAGCAGTGAGGTTCCAAAAGGGAGTATAGTAGCCCAAATGCCCTTGAGTAAGGAGCAGACAGAGCATAAAGATTCCCCATTACCCATGCCTACCAATAGCCAGATTAATATTAATAAAATACAGTCTCTAAAATGCTTGTATGCCAATGCTAGAAGTCTAAACAATAAGATGGGAGAATTAGAATATATAGCATTAAATGAGAGGTTAGATATGATTGCACTCTCAGAGACATGGTGGAAGGAGGATAACCAGTGGGACACTGTGATACCTGGATACAAACTATATCGTAATGATAGAGCTGAACAAATTGGTGGAGGGGTTGCGCTCTATGTTAGAGAGGGCATTTGAGTCAGAAAGGATTAAAGTTTTGCAGGGAACAAAATATGCTGTAGAATCTCTATGGATTGAAATTCCATTATGAAGGGGAAGGTGATGGCAGTGGGAGTATACTATCGACCACCTGGCCAGAATGAACAAATGGATGATGAAATGCTCAAAGAAATCAAGGAAGCTAACAAAAGCCACAACAGAGTAGTAATAATGGGTGATTTCAATTACCCCGGTATCGACTGGGACAGTGTCACAGCAGGACAAGCTAAAGAGATAAAGTTTCTAGATGAAATGAATGACTGCTTCTTGGAGCAGCTGGTTCATGAACCGACCAGAGGGGAAGCCATACTGGACCTAGTCCTTAGTGGAACGCCAGATCTGGTGCAAGAAATAAGGGTGTTGGGACCACTTGGCAATAGTGATCATAGTATGATCATGTTTGATTTAATCAGTGGAGGACAGATAGTAAAGGAATCCACAGTACTACCTTTTAACTTTCAAAAGGGTGACTATGATAGAATGAGGAATATAGTTCGGAAAAAAAAACTAAAAAGGAGCGGTTCCAAAGGTTAAAGACTTACAGCAAGCTTGGGTGTTATTTAAAAATACTATCCTCGAAGCCCAGACCAGCTGTATTCCACGCATTAAGAAAAGTGGAAGACAGAAAGTCCAAAAAACTGCCAGCATGGTTTAAAGGTGAGGTCAGAGAGGCTGTTGCTGCCAAAAGAGCAACCTTCAGAAAATGGAAAAAAGAGCCAAATGATGAAAACTGGAAACAGCACAAGCACTGGCAAGTTAAATGCAAAGCATTGATAAGGCAGGCAAAGCGGGAATTTGAGAAGAAACTTGCTACGGAAGCAAAAACAAACACGAAATAAAGACTTTTTCAAGTACATTCGTAGCAAAAGGCCTGTGAGAGAGTCAATTGGACCATTAGATGATAGAGGGGTAAAAGGTGCAATAAGAGGAGACAAGGCTATAGCAGAGAGACTGAATGAATTCTTTGCTTCGGTCTTTACTGAGGAAGATGTAGGGGTGTTACCCAAGACTGAAGTGGTATTTAAAGGTGATACTGCAGAGGAATTGAGAGAAATATCACTACACCGGGAAGATATATTACAACTATTTGATAAACTGAATAGTAGCAAATCACCTGGACCGGATGGTATACATCCCAGAGTGTTGAAAGAACTGAAATATGAGATTGCAGACCTGTTATTGGTAATCTGTGAACTTTCATTAAAATCATCTGTAATACCTGAAGATTGGAGGGTCGCCAACGTAACACCAATTTTTAAAAAGGGTTCCAGGGGTGACCCGGGAAATTACAGACCGGTGAGCCTGACGTCAGTACCAGGGAAAATGGTAGAAGCCATCATAAAGAACAAAATTACACAGCATGTAGATAGTCATGGCCTAATGGGAGACAGCCAACATGGCTTTAGACAAGGAAGATCTTGTCTTACTAATCTGATCTGTTTTTTTGAAGGTGTGCATAAACAGGTAGACAAAGGTGAGTCGGTTGATATAGTGTATCTGGACTTTCAGAAAGCTTTTGACAAGGTCCCCCATCAGAGACTTTTGGCGAAGCTAAAAAGTCATGGGATAGGAGGCAGTGTACTATTGTGGATCGGGAACTGGTTAAAAGATAGAAAGCAGAGGGTAGGGCTAAATGGCCAATATTCCCAATGGAAAAAGGTGAATAGTGGAGTACCCCAGGGATCTGTACTGGGTCCGCTACTTTTTGACATATTCATAAATGACCTGGAAAAGGGAATAACTAGTGAGGTAATCAAATTTGCAGATGACACAAAACTGTTTTAAAGTTGTTAAAACCCAAGAGGATTGTGGAAAACTGCAGGAGGATCTGGATAAATTGGAAGACTGGGCATCCAAATGGCAGATGAAATTTAATGTGGACAAGTGCAAAGTTATGCACCTAGGAAAGAACAACCCACACTATAGTTACAAGATGCAAGGCTCCACATTAGAAACCACCACCCAGGAAAAAGATTTAGGAGTCATCGTGGATAACATGTTAAAACCCTCCGCCCAGTGTGCAGCGGCGGCCAAGAAAGCAAATAGAATGCTAGGTATACTAAGGAAAGGGATGGAGAATAAAACAAAGGATATTATAATGCCTCTGTATCGCTCCATGGTACGACCGCACCTTGAATATTGTGTGCAATTCTGGTCACCGTTTCTTAAAAAGGACATAGAGTTATTAGAAAAAGTACAGAGAAGAGCCACCAAATTGGTGAAGGGGATGGATGGCTACTCCTATGAAGAGAGGCTAAATATGGTTAGGTCTCTTTAACCTAGAAAAGAGGCGGCTGAGGGGAGATATGATAGAGGTGTATAAATTAATGAATGGAGTGGAACGGATAAACGTGGATAAATTGTTTACGCTATCAGAATATAGAAGGACTAGGGGGCATGTAATGAAGCTACAGGGTAAACTATTTAAGACAAATAGGAGAAAATATTTCTTCTCTCAACGTGTAATCAAACTCTGGAATCTGTTACCGGAGGATGTAGTAAGGGCTGTTAGTATAGCTGGGTTTAAAAAAGGTTTGGACAAGTTCCTGGAGGAAAGGTCCATAAACCACTATTAAAAAGGGACCCAGGATATCAATGCTTGGCCTAGTACAAGCACTGCAGAACCTGTGTCTTTTGGGGAAACTGCTAGGTACATATGACCTAGATTGGCCACTGTTGGAAACAGGATACTGGGCTTGATGGACCTCGGTCTGACCCAGTATGGCATTTCTTATGTTCTTATGTTCTTATGTTCTTAATTGTTGATATGGAAGGACAGACTAGATAAGTCATGTGGTCTTTTTCTGTCGTCATATTTCTATGTTTCTATGTTTCTCCAAACGAGCCATATTTGACTCCAAAGAAGATCTCAAAGCATTGATATCTTCCTACATTGCACATAGCGATTCTCCATTAGCTTTGAACAATTCTTTGACTGCCCGAATTCTCAGCCAAGATCTCCTGCAAGGTCTCAGGACTATCCCAGATGACCGCCATCTTGTGAGGTGAGAGAGGTTCCATCTTGGTTCTCTTTGCACTAGCATTTTGAGATACTTGGAAATCCAGCCGCATGTGTTTGGAGCCCGATATATCCGGGATCAAATGGTAACCAAGTAGGTAGGAACTATTTGATTAAATATTGCAGAAATCAGGATTCTTGTCTATTGCCCACCGGAGCACAGCTCTTACATGTCCATCTTGACAAGAAACCAAGCTCCGCCCCCCTAAAGGTATATACTTAACATGCATTTAAAATGCAGGCTAAAAGGGCAAAACCTTAGCAGGCTTTAGTAACATGTGCTCATAAATGCGTATGTGTTTTTAAAAAATAGCCTCAAAATAGGCACAGACTCCCAACCTTGGTGACCAGTTATAAAAATATTCTTCATGAATATATGGGGAAACGCTAACAAAAAATGAATGCATAGCAATTTCAATTACCCCGGTATCGACTGGGTCAGTGTCACGGCAGTACATGCTAGGGAGATAAAGTTCCTAGATGACATAAATGACTGCTTCTTGGAGCAGCTGGTCCATGAACCGACGAGAGGGGAAGCCATATTAGACCTAGTCCTTAGTGGAACACCAGATCTAGTGCAAGAGATAAGGGTGTTGGGGCCACTTGGCAATAGTGATCATAGCATGATCGCCTTTGATTTAATTAGTGGAGGAGGGATAGTAAGGAAATCCACAGTACTACCTTTTAATTTTCAAAAGGGAGACTATGATAAAATGTGGAAAACAGTTAAGACAAAACTAAAAGGAGCAGTTGCAAAGGTTAAAGACTTACATCAAACTTGGGTGTTGTTGAAAAATACTATCTTGGAAGCCCAGACCAGCTGTATTCCACGCTTTAAGAAAAGTGGAAGGAAGTCAAAAAACTGCCAGCATGGTTTAAAGGTGAGGTCAGAGAGGCTGTTGTTGCCAAGAAAGCATCTTTCAGGAAATGATGAAACCTGGAAACAGCATAAGCACTGGCAGGTCAAATGCAAGGCATTGATAAAGAAGGCAAAGAGAGAATTTGAGAAGTAGCTTGCTGCGGAAGCAAAAATGTGAAATAAAGTTTTTTTCAAGTACATTTGTAGCAAAAAACCTGTGAGAGAGTCAGTTGGACCATTAGATGATAGAGGAGTTAAAGGGGCACTAAGAGGCGACAAGGCGATAGTGGAGAGACTGAATGAATTCTTTGCTTCGGTCTTTACTGAGGAAGATGTAGGGATGTTACCCATGACTGAAGTGGTATTTAAAGGTGAGGAAGAATTGAAAGAAATATCAATACATCGAGAAGATGTATTACAACTATTAGATAAACTGAAGAGTAGCAAATCACCTGGGCCAGATGGTATACATCCAAGGGTGTTGAAAGAACTGAAATATGAGATTGTAGACCTGCTATTAGTAATCTGTGAACTATCATTAAAATCATCTCTAATACCTGAAGATTGGCGGATCGCCAATGTAACACCAATTTTTAAAAAGGGTTAGAGGGGTGATCTGGGAAACTACAGACCGGTGAGCCTCATGTCAGTACCGGGAAAAATGGTAGAAACCATCATAAAGAATAAAATTACTCAGCATGTAGATAGTCATGGCCTAATGGGAGACAGCCAACATGGCTTTAGACAAGGAAGATCTTGTCTTTCTAATCTGTTATGTTTTTTTGAAAGTGTGAATAAACAGGTGGACAAAGGTGAGTCGGTTGATATAGTGTATCTGGACTTTCAGAAAGCCTTTGACAAGGTCCCTCATCAGAGACTTTTGGAAAAACTAAAGAGTCATGGGATAGGAGGCAGTGTACTACTGTGGATCAGGAACTGTTTAAAAGATAGAAAGCAGAGGGTTGGGCTAAATGGCCAATTTTCACAATGGAGAAAGGTGAATAGTGGTGTACCCCAGGGATCTGTGCTGGATCTGCTGCTTTTTGACATATTCATAAATGACTTGGAAAGTGAGGTTATCAAATTTGCAGATGACACAAAACTATTTAAAGTTGTTAAAACCCAAGAGGATTGTGGAAAATTACAAGAGGATTGTGATCAAATGGAAGACTGGGCATCAAAATGGCAGATGAAATTTAATGTGGACAAGTGCAAAGTTATGCACCTAGGGAAGAACAACCTAAACTATGGTTACACGATGCAAGGTTCCACATTAGGAACCACCACCCAGGAAAAAGATTTAGGTGTCATTGTGGATAACATGTTAAAACCCTCGGCCCAGTGTGCAGCGGCAGCCAAGAGAGCAAATAGAATGCTAGGTATGATAAGGAAAGGAATGGAAAATAAAACAAAAGATATTATAATGCCTCTATACCCATTCCATGGTGAGGACCGCACCTTGAATATTGTGTGCAATTCTGGTCGCCGTATCTTAAAAAGGATATAGCGATATTAGAAAAGGTTCAGAGAAGAGCCACCAAAATGGTAAAGGGGATGGAAGGATACTCCTATGAAGAAAGGCTAAAAAGGTTAGGGCTCTTTAACCTGGAAAAGAGACGGCTGAGGGGAAATATGATAGAAGTCTATAAATTAATGAACTGAGTGGAACAGGTAAACGCAGATCGACTGTTTACGTTATCAGAATATAGGAAGACTAGGGGACATGCAATGAAGCTACAGGGTAAACTATTTAAGACTAATAAAAGAAAATATTTTTTCACCCAACGTGTAATCAAACTCTGGAATTTGTTACCGGAGGACGTAGTAAAGGCTGTTAGTGTAGCTGGGTTTAAAAAAGGTTTGGACAAGTTCCTAGAGGAAAGGTCCATAAACCATTATTAAGAAGGGACACAGGATATCAGTGCTTGACCTAATACAAGCATTGCAGAACCTGTGTCTTTTGGGGAAACGGCTAGGTACGTATGACCTAGATTGGCCACTGTTGGAAACAGGATAGTGGGCTTGATGGACCTTGGTCTGACCCAGTATGGCATATCTTATGTTCTTATGTTCTTAGCTGCAAACCTGTTATTGGACGTGCTTCTAAGGGAGATGTGCCATGTGCAGTACTACTATTACTAGAATATTTGTCTAGTTTTTAATACTGAGATATTATATTTCATTATTTTTCTATTCTGCTCAAATGAAAAACTCCATCCTAAGATTCACAATATTGAGGCACTTAATTAGTGATTATGTCTATTGATGATGTCTAGAGTAGCCACAGAAAAGTTAAGAAGATTTAGCTCTAATTTGCATGATAAATAAATAACCTTTCAAATTTTCTCTAAAATAGTAATCACATATTTAAAAGGAACAGCATCTTTAGCTGGATTTGGCTTTTAAAATAAATTCACGGTCTCATTAAATCCTTGTTAACAGTATATTTTGTTGGAGTGCTTTTTATTATGCACTCACATTGCCCACATTACTAATTATCTTAATTTAAAAAAAATACAGTCACAAACTCAATCATTAAACAAAGCAACAAAATTCCAGTCCATTATTTGCCATTTGTAATAGAGCATTTCACTCGATTAGAATGTATATTTTTTATAGGTCTCATTTTTTAGATGGAACCTAGTCAAGTAAACATAATATTGGGTAATAGTCTTCACAGTAACTGTCAGAATGACTTATTGTTTTTCCAGTTCTGCATTCCTTCAGAATTAATAATACCTTTGTGCCCTTTATAGCAGTTATTATTAATGCTGTAAAAGTTCTCTATATTTAATGAGTGGATGCTTCTTTATATTATGTAGTTCTGTTGACAGACTAAACATTTTCCTAATCTGTTTCTCTTTTCCCCTTGATTGAAGGGCTGTAAATATGCAATTAGCAGCTGAAATGGAAGTAAGAGCAAAAAATGTCAACTGTCAGGTAGCTGAGTTGAAAGACATGCAATTGTTAAAGCTAAGACAAAAAAATACAAAAGGATTCTTATAATATAAATGAAGGCTGACGTATCTTTACTTAAACATTTCATTTGTCTCATGCATATCATTTCATGCAAGACTTGAAATTCAGCCATACAGAGTAATTTTCAGTATAGGACTCTCTTTTATATTCAATTGAAAATTGTATAAATTGTACTTGAAAATCTGAAATGTAAGGCAACGGGATCAAACCTGAATCATTGCACCCTGGATTAGGGGCAGGGTGGTATTTCTAGCCTGGACACTGCTCAAACTCTCTCCATGTTTTTTTTTTTACTCAACTTTTTTTGAATTTTTTTAGCAGTTTGCCACTCTCTCTGATGGGGTATATTTCCCTAAGGTGGAAGAAATTCTTGCCATATCAACAAGTTTAGTGAACAGATTTGTACTGGCTGTAGAGCTGAGCTTCTTCAGAGAAGCTCCTGCAGTAGGGGCCTTTGCATAGTTCCGAGGACTCTTATGGGTATGTTTACTAAACAGCGGTAAGGGATCATGTGTGCCATTAATGCAGGCTAATGGCGTATTTGCTCCCTTAACGCTGAAAAATGCTGTTTTAAGGTACAGTAAAGGCACCGGCAACATTAAGAAGGCATGGGTGTGACTGGGGCGGGGAGTGGGCAGTTACAGTATGTGCTCCCATACCGCCAATTGCACAATGGCCTGAAAAGCCCTTTAACGCTGGGAACCAGATCGCCAATTAAAACCTCACTGAAAAGGTGTTTGTAGAGGGGAGAGAGACTATTTTAGCGTCAGCAATGTGATGCACTGACAAGGGAGACCAAGATGGTGATAGTAGTGCTCCATTAGCAGCAACAGCATGATGCTCATATAGGAAAGGGCACCATGCTGATGCAGCAAATGGGGCACATGGGGTGGCACGGGCACATGGGGTGGCACGGTGGTCATGAAGTGGGGGTGTTGGTGGACATGGCAGACTAGGCAGCTGCCCAGGTGGCACAGAGGGGCATAAGAACATAAGTTCAGAATATATGCCATACTGTGTCAGACCAAGGTCCTTCAAGCTCACTATACTCTGTCCAGTAGTGGCCAATCAGGGGCACAGGTACTTAGGTGGGTCCCAAAAGGACATCCATGGTCAAAGAAGCCTGTATTTGGCCAAGCAGCCGATCCTCAGTTTCCCACGAATAAACATATAATGACCTTAACTCCAGGACCCTGACCAAACCCTCCCGAAGCCCAGCTATATGAGGAGCTGTCTCGACATAATTGCCAGTGTGTGCCAGTGTTTACCAATGCATTGAATGACAAAACTATATGCCCCATAGTGTCTGAAATGTGTTACACTGTAGTGGCAATGCCTGTCTCCTAGTTCCCCCAAATTGTGATGGTGTTAACAACCGTGAACCATTCCACACCATTCAGTACTGTATAGACTCTTACCATATTTCCCCCCAGCCATCTCACCAACAGGTTGAGGAGGCCTAACCTTTGTAAGTTCCTCACATAGTGGAATCCTTCCATCCGCAGCACCATCTGTGATGTCCGTCATGATCACACAGTGACAGTGGTGGTGGTTTGACCTTATCTTAGCCCAATGACTGGCTAAGACGAGGTTAAACCAAGAATACCCTCACAACCCCGACTGACTTTAGAAAAATAAAACAAAGCACCAGCAATAGGGCATTTGAATATGTATCCCCAATGCTCTGGAAACTTTTACCCGAAAAGCTCAGAAATATCACAGACTTAACCATGTTCCGGTCCCATCTCAAAACCTATTTATTTATCAAACACTTCGGTCAAAACGGCCGCCCGCCTAAACTGACTCTACTTAATACAGTTCCATGACAGCCTTCTAGTTGTCAACAATCAAATTAAAATCACAACTATTACTTCACCTTTGATCATTACCCACCTTTAACCAACATTAACATCTCTTGCAATCAGTTAAATTGTAAATAAGTTATTCTGTTTATAATCCTGTAAATTACAATGATTTTTGTTTAGCACCTGTTATAATGTTAATTGTTTTGATGTGCCTGTTGTTCCAAATGTAAACCGCTATGATTACTTGAAATAGCGGTATAAAAAACTCAAAAATAAATAAATAAACAAAGACTTACCGCTGGTGTTGAACAGTGATGTGCTGCATGGGGCAGTCCAAGGGACATAGCACCCTTGGCAGAGATGTGAGCGCCCCCTCCCCCGCCCCAGTGCTTCTGAACCCAGCTGTGGATGAAGAGGCCAATAGCACCTGCAGCTGTAGCCCTCCAGGTAGATGGAAAATGCAGGTGCCTGGGAAAATACAACAGCAGTGGCTGCCATCCTCCCCTCAAGACGTATTGGTGGCAGATGGTGATGGGGCTCCTGGATGGGCTGCTGGTGGGGCCGGCTGTGTGACCTTCCATGTGTATCCCTGCCCCCCCCCCCATCCAGTCCTTATGCCCAAGGCACCCACCAAGCCCACATGTTTAATATGCTGGGACTGCGACCACCACCACTGACAGTGTGTGGGCATGTCTGCATGGAGGGGTGTTGGTGGTGGACACGTATCCAGATGTACTGTCAGTGTGTGGCATGCCATAGGCCAGGACAGTGTCTGGGTGGAGGCAGCATGCTCCTGATATGGGCAACAAAGGGAGGATTGTCCATGAGTGTTCATGTAGAGCAGTCACAATAGAGGTGTACATGATATGGCTAACTGCTGCAAATGACCCATGATGGCCATTGCTGGGAGGAGGTGTACAGGCTGGCATGGGACTACTGTCCTGCCAGGACCCCAGTGAATAGGCCATGAGCCACTGCTGCCCAACCATTGAGGACTAACAATTGACTACAGCACAGGCAGTAAGTTTGCACCTGTTGTCCTTCACTGGGCTATGTCATCCAAGCACAGACAACTGTGGTTGGTCTACTGCTCAGCACACATGTGCATAGTACGACTATGAGCGCCCTGCCTTGGGATTCACAGCATTGATACCCAGCTGATTGCTCAGTGATGGGCAACCCCAAGTAAAAAATATATCTACATCACTGGAGCCAAACAGTACCATAGCTCTATGTGGATACATAGCCGTGCCATGGTCACCTTTTGGTCATAGTGACAGTGCCATTTCATCATGACATACAGTGACCACCCAGACAATGCATGTGGCAGACAGGCACAATGGCATCTCAGCCAGTGACCCTACCACTGTGGCAGACACACCCAGACCAATCTGTGCTGTTTCAGGCGATACCCACAATCCTCTGCATTGTCTTATTCACATTTTCCAAGCAGGCTGGGAAAAACTCCGACAATGTGATCCAAAGTGCAGTGCAGAAAGCCACAGGACAAAGGGGAGCCATACACACACACACGCATACACTCTCATTGGCGCACTGTGCAAAAGTGGAGATGGTTAGCATTCCTGCTTGATACTCCTGTCTCAATGTCAGCTCAAGACGTGATAATGTGTGCTCTATTTGCAGGCACTATTAGTGTGCCTTGGCCTCACCACATGTTGTTACTCTGTGTTATTAGCCTCCAACCAGATGTGGATAGTGGAGACTGTCAGTACTGTTGTTGGGTGTTTCCACCCTTGCTGGCCGCCTCCTTGGGGGTTGCACATCCTGGAGCTGTACTTACACTGTCAGCTAAACCTTGTCCACACAAAGATGCAATACAGAAATCTCAGCAGGGATCTGAACCTGTGACCCTCTGCTACCTTATGGTAGTAATAGCTCCTATTGCTGACATGCTTCCCTTCAGCTAGCCTTTGACACATGCTATAATGCGCAAGGCACATATGACCAGGACAAGGCTTCTGTCTGCTGCAGATACTATAATGTAGCTTACAGCAAAGTATATGCTATCAGGAGCATCTAGGACTGCATGCCTGTCATAGCACCCCCCACTGCTGCATCCCTCCCGCTGACTCCGCTGCCGCAACCACCCACACTGACCATCATCACTTAGGCAGCCTCCTATCTCACCTATTCACCAACATAGGCCTGCTGCATGGTCAAGCATGCTCATCACACATACTGCCACATTACCAGGCATCAGGTGAATCAAATCCATCAGCTACCAATTTTGCTTACATGCATACCTTCTCCAATGGCTTTCCTGTCCCCCTTTCAGTGTTTCAGTGGCTTTCCTGTGTTAAGGTGCATGCCAGACACCTTCCCTCAGCATGTCTCATTACCACATGGTAAGTGTCCACTACCACCCCTTAATGTCCTGTTACCACGCAATAAGTGTCCACTACCACCCCTTAACGCTGGACCGCCTCTAACACGCTCAGCACACTTACCGCACGGTAACCCCTTATCGCTGTCATTAACTCATGGAAAAGACTGCTCCCTTACCGCCATTTAGTAAACATATCCCTTAAGAGGTATGTTTATTAAGCTGGGCAATGGTTAACCTGTGCTATTTGTAACTAATTCCCATTGAATAGCATGGGAACTAGTTACAAATAGCATGGGTTAACCAAAAGCCCAGCATAGTAAACATACCTCTGAGGGTTTGATTTTATAACACAACACCCTATTTTATGTATTTAAAAATACTTATATACTGCTAATAATTTCTTGAGGTCTGTATAAAAAACATATCAAATAATAAAAGAAAAACAAACATGTCCACAAACAAACAATAGACATTGACTAACATAGAACACTAAAAAGCCTGTTACAGACAGTACTAACATACAAATAAAATTAATGAAATCACCAGCATGAAATATTATTTATCATTGCAAGCTCTATACTGCCAAAAGCCTGCTGAAATACAGTACATAAGCTTTTACTTCTTCTTAAATTTCAAATAATTGGCTTCCAACTCCAGCCATAGTGGTAACTGATTTGATATACTGGGCTTGTGCCTGGCATTTCACTTTGCGTATGGTTTTCACACTAGGATCCTCCACAAGACTTTGATTCTGAAACCTTAGAAATGTACAAGGACAATGCTTTCACAAACTGTTTTGAAAATAAGCTGAAGCAGAATTGCACAGAGCTTTAAATACCAACTTTAAAATAACGCCTGCTCCTACATCAATAGCTAATGCTATTGATATAAATAGGGAATGATGCTCGTATCTTGGAAAGCTAAAAATAACCCTTGCAGCCACATTCTGTATGTGCTTCAAGCACCTTATTTATCATCCTCTATTAGATCCTAAGCCTTTGATACTGTTCCTCACAGGCGACTTATGAAGAAACTGAGCACCCTAGGGATGGACCCTAAAGTTACCGCTTGGGCTAGAAACTGGTTTGGTGGGAGGCAACAAAGAGTACAGATAAATAGAGCTCACTCTGAGGAGAAGGATGTTACCAGTGATGTGCCCCAGGGATCTGTCCTCGGTCTGATTCTTTTTAACATCTTTGTTAGTGATATAGCGGAAGGGCTGTCGGGTAAGGTTTGCCTTTTTGCGGATGATACCAAAATCTACAATAGAGTAGACACCCAGGAAGGTGTAGATAACATGAGGAGGGATCTAGCTAAGCTTAAAGAATGGTCTAGAATTTGGCAGCTGGGATTTAATGTTAACAAATGTAAGGTCATGCATTTGGGCTGCAGCAATCCAAGGGAGCAATATAGTATAGGGGGTGAAGTACTTTTGTCCACTAAAGAAGAGCGGGACCTAGGCGTGGTTGTGTCTGATGATCTTAAAGTAGCTAAACAGGTAGAAAAGGTGACGACAAAAGCTAGAAGGATGCTTGGGTGCATACAGAGAGGAATGGCTTGCAGAAAAAAGGAGGTGATAATGCCTCTGTATAAGTCTTTGGTGTGACCTCATTTGGAGTATAGTGTGCAATTCTGGAGACCGCACCTTCAAAAGGATGTGAACAGGATGGAGTCGGTCCAGAGGGTGGCTACTAAAATGATTAGTGGTCTTCATTATAAAGCATATGAGGACAGACTTAAGGATCTTAATATGTACACCTCAGAGGAAAGGCGGGATAGAGGTGATATGATTGTGATGTTTAAATACCTCTGTGGCATAAATGTTCAGGGAGAGAGCCTCTTTCAATTGAAAGCAAGTTCTGCTACAAGGGGACATGGGATGAGGGTGAAGGGAGATAGATTCAGGAGTGATATGAGGAAATATTTCTTTACGGAAAGAGTAGTGGATCCGTGGAATAGTCTCCCAGTGGAGGTGGTAGAGATGAGGACAGTAACTGAATTCAAAAAAGCATGGGACAAACACAGAGGATCTCTAAAGGTAAAAAGGGGACTTTTGTAGATGTTGATATGGAAGGAAAGACTAGATAGGCCATGTGGTCTTTTTCTGTCATCATATTTCTATGTTTCTATGTTTCTATTTCTATATTGAATTGCAATAATATAAATAAGAAATTGGAATCTGAAGTTTTGTTCTACTAAATAAGGCTTCAGTCTTCACAATGAACAAAAAGTGGCATTTTAGAAAGGGCGTCCAAGTGCAATCTGTCCCAGGGCAGAACATGCAGAAAAATGCTGAGGATGTCTATGTTTTGGCTTGACATAAGAAACATAGTTATCCTGACATGGACACCCATGATGGCATACATATAGTGACCAGGGAACCCCGGAGGCCCCTCTCCTCATCCTAAGTGTCACACACTCACACCCCCAACAATCCTTAACACCATGTTCCCCCACCCCACCCCTTTTGTCATAACAAAAGACATGCACAACAATTTTGGCACAACTTTGGTCGCATCTTTATTATCTATATATAAACACCGGCCCACAACAAGGGCCAAACATAAATAAACATCTCAATATAATGCCCACCCACCCCCACCCCCCGCAATTCTGGACAATGCTCCCACCAGCCATATTATTAGCAAGGTGATACATCATCCTCCCCCCAAATCTGCCCCCAGCCTTGCCATGTTAGTAGCAAAGGCCCGCCCTACTACCCTAGACTGGGCAGAGACCCCCAACCGGGATGTCTCGCCCCAACCTTGGGAGCCCTTCGCTCCCCCAATGCAACTTAATCTGTTTAAGCCCTGCCGTCTCGGCGAGTGCTAGCTTTATACCCCGCCCCCAGCTGCAACAACCCCTAGAACATACCACCGAATAACAGGGAGGGCGGGAGGGCTTGCCGCTGCCACCGGAAAAAACTGACGGCACGCCGCTCTCCGCGGATCCAACAGGCTTCGCTCGCCTCACCCACCTCACAAGCACCAATGAAATCACCCCACGCATCTGACATGGGGCGATTTCAAATGATGCCCATGCTCCCTACTCCCCCCTCCCCCCCATGCAACAAACACAAGGCTGAGGGCCAGGGCCCAGGAACCCAGTTACTGCAGGCCTCGGGACCCGGCCCTGCGGCCTCGATCATTAATCAGGGTATCCCGGAGGCCCCTCTCCTCACCCTAAGTGTCACACCTTCACACCCCAACAATCCTTAACACCATGTTCCCCCACCCCACCCATTTTGTCATAACAAAAGACACGCACAACAATTCTGGCACAACTTTGGTCGCAGCTTTATTATCCATATATAAACACCGGCCCACAACATGGGCAAAACATTTATAAACATCTCAATATAACCCCCCCTGCAATTCCAGACAATGCCCCCCACCAGCCATATTATTAGCAAGTGGTGCATCATCCTCCCCCCAAATCTGCCGCCTGCCTTGCCATGTTAGTAGCAAAGGCTGGCTCCACTGCCCTAGACCCGGCAGAGACCCCCAACCAGGATGTCTCACCCCACCCTTGGGAGCCCTTCACTCCCCAATGCGCCTTAATCTGTTTAAGCCCTGCCGTCTCAGCGAGCTCTAGCTTTATACCCTGCCACTGGCACAAGGTAGCCTGTCTATCCTTGTGTCACCCCCCCCCCCAACAAAGCTGCGACCAACACACCCCTCCAGTGCCTCTTGCCAGTCATTTAATAACAAATCCTGACCCACTGGAGAGAGGTGCACACCATCCGTGCAATATAAACCCGCACATTTCACCTCCGCCCAAGGATGCTGCACCTGCAAACCACCAGTCTGCTGAACCCATCGCCCAATCTGTTGGTTGATCTTAATCAGGCCTCGAGACCAACGACGTTGAGATTGGCATGCTGGGCGAGGAATGATGTCCGACCAGACAATAACCACCCCTGGCAACAATTCCAGCAACAAAACAATGTCTCGCTGGACTGCACGAATAAGTTGTCTGCAAGACCAGCTGGAAAGATCATTGCCACCCAGGTGAAGCACCAGTCCCACTGGTCACTTTAACTGTCTGGCCTGCTGCTGCACAAATAGTAGGAGCTGCCACCAGTGCATGCCACACTCGCCCATCCATATCAGCCGTATGTTGCAGGACACCAGGCCCAAGTGAACTCCGAGAGGACACGAGATGGCCCTGCGTTCTGCCCAATACACAAAGGAATGACCTATGAGCCACCACTCGCCGCCATGGACGCCACTGGCGACCACCCTCCGCAGAATGCCACTTGTTGGAGATCCTATAAAATGAATAAAATCATTAATGTCCCCCCCCCCGCACCACCCCACCTCCACCCCCATTTTCCCCCAATATCCCCCACCCCAAAATACCCAACCCAGGAAGCCCCCTACCTAGAGAAAATTCACAACTTTTCTGGGCAAAAATAACCCACATAAGCCCCAGAACACCACCTGCCAATTTGCTGAATGACGTCCCCCTCGAGCCCAGCCGCCCTGCACTGGTAGCAGCCCCAATCCTGAAAGAATGTGACGCAAACTGCGTCTCATCACAGCCAAGCTGCCTTAAAGCCAAACAAAGCACCACAGTGAACTGAAACTGTGTCACAGGCTTACCATCCTTGTGCACAAATAAGTAGCCTGAAACCTTCGGCCGCCAGCACAAATACAAAAACAAATTCCGCACCGGGCAGGAGCACCACACAGGGATTGCTTTCAGCAACATCCATCCCCCCTTTCCCAACTGGTCAGTTTTTGACTGAGGGAGAAAAATTCCCATTTGCGTCACTGTCAGGGCCACATGCTTGACATCCAGTCCCCCAAATGCCTCCCGTTTTTTGGACCAAGGCACCAGCTCACAAATGCAAAATGCACCCAAAAGGCAATGACGAACAGGGCCCTAAACAACATGGACTCAAAGTCAGAGACCGCCACCACAGGCATCACCTCCCAGATCTGCAACAGCAACTCGTGTGACACTGGGTGACGGCAATCTTGTCACTTGGGGTGCTCTTTTGCCCATCCTATCAACAGGCGCCGCACTAAAAAGGAAACCCTAGGATTGCCCCAACCAGCAGCTTTACAGAAAAAGGAAAATCCAGCTAACGCCGAAAGGACTGCCGACCTGGACCAGCCTTCACCTTTTGCCAACACTACAAACAAACCCAGTGTCCCATCATCCACTCTTCCCCCCTCCAACCCTTCCCCTTCAAAAACTCACACACCTTAGAGTATCCACGCAGATATGATGACCATGTCCCTGGCGCCACCGATGAACACAACAACACCATCACTCCAGGGTCCCAATCTGCCAAAGATGATCTGGAACCACCAATGCTGCCACTTCTGCTCCTTGTGCCAACCGACGAAACTGC
The DNA here is from genome assembly GCA_033557465.1 of Ichthyophis bannanicus. NCBI lineage: Eukaryota > Metazoa > Chordata > Amphibia > Gymnophiona > Ichthyophiidae > Ichthyophis > Ichthyophis bannanicus. The sequence goes on from CM066031.1 coordinate 1,504,411,726, forward strand.
GACCACTGAAAATGGGACAAAGCATCCGCAATTGAGTTATGTATACCAGGCACATGATGCGCCCTGTCCATAACATTGAGACGCAAACAAGCTAATACAAAGACCCTCATCAGCGCCGCCACCCGCGAGCACCTGGGCAAGTGCCTGTTAATAATTTCCACCACCGCCGCACTGTCGCTCCAAAACAAGACCCTCCTATTCCACAACCATCCGGGCCATACCCAAAAAGCCAAAACAATGGGAAACAATTCCAAAAAAGCTATATTACGCGTCAACCCGGACTCTGACCATGAGGACGGCCATGCTTCAGCACACCACGACCCTTGACAATACATGCCGAAACCAGAACTACCCGCCACATCAGAAAACAGCTGCAAATCTGCATTCGACACTTCAGGTAACTGCACCACCATGCAGCTGTTAAAGTAAGTTAAGAATGAATCCCAAACCCGCAAGTCCTCTCGCATCCCAACCGATATGCGGATACGATGATAAGGTTGCCAAACCCCCGCCATCACCAACGACAATTGCCGTTGTGAAGGGATGCCCCATTGGGATAACCCTACAGGCAAAATTAAGATGACCCACCAAAGACTGCAAGTCCCGGAACACGACCTTGGAAGAGGACCCCACAGCTGCAACTAAACCTTTCAGCCGTTCAACTTTCTCAGCAGGTAAGCACACCACCTTATCCACCGAGACTATCTCTATCCCCAAAAAGGAGAGGCCCGTCACTGGCACTACCGTTTTTCCCTCCGCTAACGGAATGTCGAAATCACTGGCCATCTCTTGAAAGGATGTCAGCACGGTGGCACACGTCTCAACCTGACTGGGACCCACAAACAAAATATTATCCAAATAATGAACAATGGAATGAGACCCCATCCGCTGCCCCAAAACCCAATGCAAAAAGGAACTGAAGGCCTCGAAATAAGCGCACAAAATCGCACAACCCATCAGCAAACACATATCAAAATAGAACTGAGATTCAAACTGAAAACCCAACAACGGAAATGCCGATGGGTGAACCGGCAGTAGCCGAAAAGCAGATTCAATATCCACCTTCACCATCAGCGCGCCCTCACCACACTGACACACCAATTCAACGGCAGCATCAAACGATGCGTAACGCACTATACACAGTTCATGCGGGATGTGGTCATTAACTGACTGCCCAAGCGGGAATGACAAATTATGTATTAACCTATAATGCCCCGGCTCTTTCTTAGGGACCACTCCCAAAGGTGAAACAATGAAAGGCGAAAATGGTGGATCAACAAAAGGACCAGCTATTCTGCCCAACGCATATTCTGTAGCAATCTTCCTACGGACCACATCTCCCAACAACCGGACCGAGATGGTATTTTTGGCAAACACATCAGTTACTCCACCGATAAAAGGTATATGAGATCCTTGCAAGAAACCCTATAATAACACTCTGCAGGCCTTACCCTGCCGACTCCTCCCAAAACGGACCAACCACGGGCGCAGCGCCTCCACCTTGACAGGAATCGGTGCCAAGGCCGAATTCTAGTCCTCACTTACCCCCAGCCGGAGCACCCGCCACCCCTTTCCTGCTACACTTCATGGCATGATGTCCCCCCTCCCCCCCACAAAGTGAACAGGTGTGCCGAAACTTACAGTCCAGAAAGGGACAGGAGGATTTGTTGAAATGCCAACAGAGGTCCCCACCTGCTGACCCATCCTTTGCCGGCGCGGAAAGACCTGATGGCGCACAAACGGACTTAAGGCCCACCATTGCTACTTGCAATCCAGCCTTCATCGTACCACCTGCCCCATCACCTGCCCCCTTTTTGGCAGACATTTGTATAAGCCACAAATTAATGTCCTTCATCCCCCACGACAACTGTGTATTTTCCTCCATCATGTCCCTGAACTCCTCATCATAGTTTATCCAGGCCCAGCCCTCGTGTGCCTGGGACGCCACCAATATAGCATCCGCATATGCCAACAAAGCACCATATTGGCCTGGGTCATGATGCCCCCATATGCTTGCTAATCTTAAAAGGCCCGCGTCCAATTCAAAGTATTGCGTGAGACCTTCCGCACCCTACCCGCCTTCTCATCCTCCTTTTGCTTCTTCCTGCTCTCCCCAGACCACTTCCTCCTCTCTAGAAGTCGAAATGTATCAATATATCGATGCCTCCTAATCCAACGCCTCAACCTCCGCAGAACGCCCTCCCATAACTCCGCACAATGAACTACTGAGGAGGCAGTGCAATCGCCCTTATCGACAGCCGCCACTGCCAATCCCACTGAGGAACTCCCCGAAGAGGACGAGGAGGATGATGAAGATGACTCATGACGACAGTGACGCCCATGTCTACGCTACGACTTGGCCTTGCGGCCTGCCACAATCCAGGCCCCAGCGGATGGTGCCATCCCACTTAGGCTACCACTTTCCCCAACGGACTCACCATCCTCTGCATTGCCATCCTCTTGCTCACATGTGATCGGCGCTTCTGAGACCGGATTGGACTGACCCGGCATTGGTAACATCGAGGCTGCTCCACCGGTCCGTTCAAGGCCTGATATACTGGTCCTCGCACTCACATCCACCGGTACCTGTATAGGGAGAGAAGTAGAAACACCAGCAGCAACAGCCCCAGAACTGCTAACCCCCCTGCCCCCTACTCCCCAAATCCACACTGAAGAGCCCAAGCCCCCAGCCGCCCACCCGGCTCCCCCCAACATGGGTGATTGACCAACACCGCTGAGCCCTACCCCGGACCAGTCTCCCCAACCATAACCCCAAGGCTCCACTCCACCTTGCTGACCCCCACCGGACCAATTCCCCAGGACCCCAGAAGTCAATGGAGGCATGAAAGGCCCACTAGGACACCACGGACTATAACCACCCAGAAAAAATGAAGAGTAGGGCGCCCCAGTGGTATTGAACCCTACTGCCTCAGAGTCCAAGCCTACCGGGGTTTTACATGAACCCCACCAACCCCCCCTTTCATATCCCAGCATCCCTACACCTGACATCTGCACCGCCTCACCTGAAGCCTCAAACTCCCCCAGATGCCCATGTCCTACCTGCTCCACTTGCGGAGCCTCCCTCCCCCCCCCCCCGGAATCCCTAGCCACCCCCCTAGCTCTTACCCCCCTTTCAGGCACAGAGCGTGTCCTCCCCTTGCCTCCCCCATGATAACCAACCCTAGCTGACCCCCTAACCTGAAGAGCCCCTGACGCCGAAGACCGGACAGGACTAGGCGACCCGACACCCCGTAACCTGCCTGCCTTCCCCACTGACCGGGGCCCTGAACCGCCCCCACTGGCCCCTCGCACCTTGTCCCTTCTGCGAATGCACCATGGCCCACCCTGTCACCACCCTTACCTGACCCTGTACACCCCAGCCTTCTAAACTAGTCACCTCCTTAAGCACCACTGCTTGTCCTTTTTTTTTAAAATTTAATTTACCCTCTCCAGCACGTTCCCCAGCAACCTCCCAGACCATTTCTCCACCACCACCTCACCCAGCCAAGATATCAGGCCACAGCACCACCACCCCCCCCCCCCCCCGGCACCACCACCACGCAGCCACCTCACACCGAATCATCCAACTCCCCCCCCCCCAGAAACTAACAACTCCCAGCTCTTACCTGCACACAATTTCCGCCGCAAAATTCGCCCCCACCCAGTTCAGTGCTGGACCCAGCTAACCCTCAAACCCCCAGCATTTCCACGAACCCACCTGGCACTCTCCCTGACGGCTCAACCGAGGCCCTACGAATGCAGGGATTGCTGCTGTACGGCCCCCCCCCCACTGATTCACGTTCCCCACGATGCCTCAGCACTGCTGGACTCACCGCTGCTGCCACACACCTTAACACTGCACAGATCCGCCCTGGCAAAAAAAACCCAGCCTGACAAACTCAGCCACACTTGCCGCTGCTGCTGGAAAAAACTAACGGCACGCCGCTCTCCGCGGAACCAACAGGCTCCGCTCACACCGCCCACCTCACAAGCACCAATGAAATCGCCCCACGCATCTGACATGAAGCGATTTCAAATGACGCCCGTGCTCCCTAATCGCCCCTCTCCCCCTCTCCTCCCCCCCCCGCACAACAAGCATGAGGCCGAGGGCTGGAACCCAGGAACCCGGTTACTGCCAGCCTCGAGACCCGGCCCTGTGGCCTCGATCATATGTCCCCACTATGAAACCATGGGGCGGGGGCATCCATCTCAAGTAAGGTTGTATACAGGGATGTCCAGAAGCATGGCAAAACAAAAACATGAGCTCTCATTTGTGTTCACTGTTAAATTATAACAGAAAGGGGATATGAGTGTACCTCCTTCTCCATATCCTGACAAAATGAGTACTTTTCAGATGACTATTGACACAAGATGTTTCTCCAATCAGATGAGGAAATCTTCATTCTTGGGAATGCCCCAGCTATGCTTACACCATGCCCCTTTTCCAACTTGGATGTCCTTGCACTGGGGACACCCAGAGAAATGGCTTTTAAAATGGTTCCATGGAAGTCTCTATGCCCATTTTTGGATGTCCAAAGAATGGTAGGGCTTCTAAAACAACCCCCAAGTTTATTAAAAGTTGTCTTTCCTACTTTCTTCAATTGTGGTTTACAGTACATCCTTTCATCCAACTGCATCCCCAAATACCAAACTTCAGACCGAATGGTTATTTGAATATCATTAATCAATATAGCCATTGGTCTCATTGCTATGTCTTTACTCTTTACTAATAAAGCTTCAGTTTTTTTCAGATGTACAGATAAATATTATGATGTCCAACCACTAGTGCTAGTGGTGGGACTCCATAATGTTTATTGATTCCCTGATAAAACAAATGTTTTATCGATTTTGGTAGCATGTATTGAAGATTTGAATTGGGCACATATTCATTGTTACGAAGTTTTCATGCATCAGGTAAGCTCCTTGTCATTAAGAATTTTTGATACAGTTAATACATTTTGGTACTTATTAGATTCTTTATGGGCAATGATGAATGTTTTTGAATATCTCTTGTAGTAGTCTATTTTTTAGACTAATAAGATGTTTCTTTGAACCCATTTTTGTGCCTCTTTCAGGTAATAACTTTTAGGATATTGTAAAAAAAAGCCACATTTATTTGAATTGTTATTATTCCTGAGATTTGTATTTTACAATATAATTCACAATTCAAATATAAATTAATTGATGGAATCTATACTCGTGTGGCGAGGCTCCCTTACTATTACTACTGATCATTTGTATAGTGCTACAAGGCATATGCAGCAATGTATAGGCACATGTTAAAGATGGTCCCTAATAGAACTTATAGTCTAGTTAAGACAGACAACACAACAACTGAGGACAAGGAAACACCTAGAGCAGGCATGTCCAGCTTCGAACAGGTCGTGATCTACTTTTTCCGGCCAAAAGTGCCGGTGATCTACCACCATGAAAATTAAGTTTCAAATTAGTTTCAAATTAAATTTTAACCCAATAAAGTTGGAGGATTCCCCTCACCCCCACCCCCACCCCCACAATTTTTAATGAACCTTCAGTCATTTACTTAGATGTGATCAGCTGTTAAGCAAATTAAGCAAAAACAAAACAGAGAGAAGAAGATCCAGTAAGAACTGCGAGGGGAAATGGAAAGTACATGTTTTCTTAAAGTTTTATCTAGTAATAACTTTCTTTAACTGTCTTAAAAACTTTCTTTAACTTTTATTGAGTAATTTGTGTTAAATTTAGGTTGAGTATTGATCCAGGCTGATCTGGCACAATCTTTAATATTTTGCTCTTGCTCATTAGTGAGACGTCTGAGCCTGCATTTTATCCACCAGCTTTTTGAAGTTGGGTGAATATTATGTGAGGGCCAGTCTCAGGGAATCCTGGAGATGTTCATCTGTCATGTTGGAATGTTGTGCACTCTTTGTCATTTTCAGATGGTAAAACGCAGATTCACACAAATAAGTTGAACCAAAACAGGAGTGTACAGCTTCACTGCATTTTCTCAAGTTGGGAAATTTGTCTCTAGGCATTAGCTTCCAAAACAATTCTTGCTCAGCACGGGTCTTGAGAAAAATGTCATTTTTAAGGGTTAATATTTCGTTTTCAAGAGATGGCTTGTTCAATGAGTCATTTTTACTGATAGCAGCTGCAGTTTCTTTAATGTCCACATCTACTTTGAATGGGTATGACAAGTACTCCACAACTGTTCCAATTTTTTGGAAGTCACATAATCTATTTTCGAATTCCTGGATAACAGAACAGATTTCTGTCACATACTTCTCGTTCTGAAAAACAAAATTTGGATATTGTCCCAGATGGTCCTGCATATTAGGAAAATTATCAAAAGTGTTGTTTGAGAGGTCAGTCATCATTAGCTCAAATTTGCTCTTGTAGGATGAAACTGTACTTATCATCTTGCCAATGCATTTGTTTTTACCTTGTAGTTCAAGGTTCATATCACTTAGTTCGCCTGTAAAGTCAGCGAGAAATGCCAGATCACATAACCACTCCTCATCTTCCAACTCTGCTTGGTCATCTCCCCTCTCCTTCAAAAAACTTCTTATTTCATTCAGCAAATCATGAAATCTTTGCAGAAATTTGTGCCTACTTAGCCACCTTACATCTGTGTGCAAAATGATTTCTGCTGCCCCTTCATCAAGAGTAAGATTGAAAAGCCATCTTTGAAGTGATCTTCCATGAACTGAATTTACAGTTTTGAAAGTGATGTCCATGACAATCTCTGTATTGAGTCTCTTGCTTGCCAAAACTTGCTGGTGAATGATGCAGTGGTAAGAAAGGAAATCTGGGAAGTCGTCATGCTGTCTACAGAAGGCTATGAAACCGTTAACTTCACCTGTCATTGCTCTTGCTCCATCAGTAGTGATGGAAATAAGTCTATGCGATGGAAGATTACATTTTGTCACAAAAGATTGGAAAGAACTAAATATTTCCTGACCTTTTAAATAAATCATTCCAAGTAGTTCTTCTTTAACACTGAAGTCTTCAAAAACCATCCAGATAAAGACTAGTAACTGGGCTATGTCTCTTATGTCTGTAGATTCATCCAGTTGGAGTGAGAAAGCAACACAATTTGAAACATCCTCCATTAATTGTTCAATTGTGTCTCCACACATCTTTTCTGTTCGCCGCACAACGGTGTTTCTTGACAATTGTACATCTTGAATAGCAGCTATAATCTCTTTCTTATTTTTAAATCCTTCAAAAAGATTGTCAGCTGCTTCAAGAAAACAATCTTTTGCAAATTCCCCGTCAGTGAAAGGTTTGCATTTCTTTGCGATCAGGTTGCTGACCTTGAAGGATGCTATGGCTGCATTGACCGAATGTGACCTTGGCTTCACCATCAACTGTTGCTGAGTAGCCAATTTCAATTTAAGTTCTTTGAACTTCAGTTTCCGAATTTCACTTTTGGGTGGAAAATCAGCATCAAACTGATTGCTATGCAGAGCCTTATAATGACATTCCAGATTACCCTTTTTGGGCAAGGATACTGGGGCGTTACAAATTAGACAACACTTGTCTTTCACCATAATGAAGAAGTAGTCCATTTCCCATTCATCATGAAAGTGGTAGGTTTTGCTCTTCTTTGGAACACTCATCTTCGTTATACTGGGGTGGCTGGATGTAAGAAGGCCAAATCTGCTAAGTTAGAATAAACACTGGCTGAATCTGGTCCAATACTGTCACTGTCCCAAAGTATTAAAGATCAACAGGAACTGAAGACTTCTGGATGATGTGCAATACAAGGACTGGAGATGCCAAAACCACACATGCAGTTCTACAAGTTAAAATAAGAATTCATCATACTGGCACCAATAATCAAATATCACCAAACTATCATAAAAAAAACTCAAACACCTCTCCAGCAAACCAGATAAAATCAAATATCGCCAAACAAGTTCAAATACCACCACACACAATTTATTAAATTCTGCACACAGTGTCGAATCAATGCAAAGGCAAGGCAAAATAAAATTGCAGTGTAGAATCAACACAAAGGTTAGGCAAAATAAAATTGCAGAAGCAAGCAAAAGTCACAGTGGTTTGAACCAATTCGAAGGCAAGGCATAGGCAAGTTAGAACAAAATAGGAAAAGCCCGCCAAAATCACCAAATTCTTGACACTTTGTTGTGTCTGCCTGAAAACGTTTAATGAAAGCGAACTATAAAGTGACCAATGACCAGCAGATGACCAACTAATACGGTAAGTGTATTCAGGTAAAGCCTATGCGAATGGATATCGCCCGATATATAACACACTTCTAAAGGGTGTTGGGACGGGGGCAGGAATGGGTGATTCTGAGAGGCAGGAGACCAGGTATGACGCCGGGCCTGTGGCATCTTTTCGCAGGGCACGGGCGGTGGCCCCCTGGGGTACCCACAAACTATTGACACAAAAACAACAAGCGCCCCCAATACACCCGATGGCAAGATTCCCGCAGGCAGGGATAAAAGACAGGCAAAGAATCAGCAGTGGCGGCAAACCCTCGGCAGATGACCTGCTGGCACGAGCTCTCTCTTAGCGATGGGGCAAGCTGCTGGACAGATGGAGCCAAGTGGGGCTGGTGATCTACCTCTGACCCCTCCGCAATCTACAGGTAGATCGCAATCTACCTTTTGGACTTGCCTGATCTAGAGGTATGGCAAGGAAACACATAGGATACTAAGCGGATAAGGATCCGAAAGTATCCTCTAAGAGGTGAATTTTCAGCCTGGATTTGAAAAGGGCCAGAGATGAAGCCTGATGTACAAACTCAGGAATATAACTGCAAGATGCTCCTGACCATGACCTCAATGCATTCTGGCCTGATAAAGGATTGAGAGGATTCAATGATTTGAAACATGGCGCTATGTAGCTTTTGCTAGTGGCTTATGCTGTTGAATTGGATGCCATTCACGAGAAATGTGAATATTAATGGCACAAGTGTGAAGAGTAATGGGAGAAAGACTGCAGATACAGCGGGACTGTTAATGAAGAGAAAAATGTGAGTGATAGCATTAAGATACAGCCTGTTGGAGGTGTTGGTGAACTTTGATGCCATAAGATAAGTAGGCTGACACTATTGTAAGTTAGAGGTGATCACAGAGTGTGAGTCCCCTTGGGTTTTCCCCGGTTTGTTGAAAGTGAGTTGGGTTTTAGCTCATTAAAATAAATAAAAAGGACGTATTGCTACAGGAGGGTTGATTCTCTCAAGGCAATTTGTCCGAAAAAACTTCTTTCGTAGTATATTTTTAGGGGTATGGATGGGGATGAGTTTATTTTGTGTGAGATGATTTGATTCCCTGGGGTTTTTTTTTGTTTTTGGATAACAGAGGCAATAGCTTTGGCATTTTGATTTTTCCCAGCCATCATTCAGTTGGTGGAGCTTTGGTACCTGCCGAATAAATGAGAGAGACCTACTAAAGTCCCTATTTTTTCCTCAGCTGTCCTTTAAGAGAAAAAGCAGCTAAACTCTTTTATGGGTATTTTAACAGTGCTGTTCTATGTTCCTATGTGTAGCCCTGTTTGCTTGCTAAACAGTAATTACTTTACACTAGTAAATTCTGATCTTATGTGTCTGAGGTAGATAGATTAATGTGTTCCCTTTGTAAAATTACCTAATCAAAGTTCCTTCCAGAATATCAAATTGTTTATTTTTGGTAGATATCCAAATGTGGAACTATTTTCTTCCTAGATTTTCCCTACCAACCAGTAAAAATCAGTTGTCTAGTGTACGTCAACAAGCTAATTGGGGAGTTGCCCTATATAGAAAGAATTCCCACATGGGGTGGGTGGAAGCTGGACTGGGAAGGGAGGGATCTGACACCTGAGGAGATTAGTGTCTTCAAAGAGCTTGCCTACTTCTTTGAACTTGTAGGCCAGAGGAGAAGACAAAGAACTCTAGCTGTAGACAAAAAGCTTTCTCCATGAACACAAAAAATTCCCTTTTCGCAATACAGCAGAAAAAAAATTAGCTATTAAAAATGAAAAAAGCCCTCTTTAAGAGCTCTCAAGCAAAAGTTTGTATTCAAGAACCCCACAGTATTATCTTACTTGCAATGCAGACCCATTAGGAATGGCAGAACATGCAAAGCAATATAGACCTTTATAAAGCACTCAGCTGCTAAGCTCCTAAGCAAGCTATTTAAAACCACTAACACCCAAGGAGGTCAGTGACTTCTAGGCTAGTGGAGAAAACAAAGAACTCTAGCAACAGAAAAAAAATGTTTCCCAATAACAGAAAAAAATAGCTATTAAAAATGAAAAAAATAAAGCCCCCTTAAAGAGCTCTCAGGGAGATAGTTTGTATTCAAGAGTCCCACAGTACTATCTTGCTTGCAAAGCAGACCTCTAGGAATGGCAGAACCTGCAAGTCAACATAGATCTTTATACAACACTCAGCTGCCTAGCTCCTAAGCAAGCTAATGAAGACCACTAACACCTTAGGAGTTCAATGTCTTCAAAGAGCTTGCCTACCTCTTCAAAAATTGTAGGCTAGAGGAGAAGACAAAGAACTCTAGTAGCAGAAACAAAGCCGTTCCAAGAACACAATTAATCCCTTTTTGCAATACAGCAGAAAAAAATTAGCTATTACAAATGTAAAAGGCCTCCTTTAAGAGTTCTGAGGCAGAGAGTTTGTATTTAAGAATTCTACAGTATTTCTTTGCTTGCAATGCAGACCCTCTATGAATGCTACTATGTTACCTTTTACTTTTTCCTTCAGGTATATCATGATAAACTCTATACAATACACAGAATTTAAATTTATTACATAATGAAATCAGAGACCAATGTAAAACAGCCAAGAATAGGAAAACTCTATCCAATTGAGAGCTACAGACCATAACTTTGGATGCATCGCTGTGAGCTTGGAAAATGGTACCACTTCCCTGTAAAAGAGAGGAAAGGATCATTTAGAAAATCCCCTATAGCCTCTCTAATTACACGTCCCTCTTGGAGGAAGATGAATGTAGAAAGAAAAGCATGCAAGATAGGAAAGAGACTTTTACACTTTTTTGTTGACAATGGAGGTCATTCACAAATGTGGGTTGCGGGGCTGCACATCCCTCCTGCAAGCCATCCATGCTCAATTCCCCCTCTGTCTATCCTTGTATGTCCTATGCATCAAAATGGGGAGAGCCAGTGGAGGGCGGAAGAGGGCATGAATGGGGCAGAGTGGGGGCAGGCCAGCCTGGCAGAATGTACAGGGCTGATTCAGGTCATGGCCCTGTATATGCTGCCATGCCCGTGTGGACGTGCTGCTTATACCACCTCAAAGGTGGTATAATTTATTTATTTATTTACATTCTCTTATATACCGTGCTATTCTGCATCAGTGCGGTTTACATTGAACAAACTGAAATTACATTGAACAGGGCATTATAACTTGGAGATAACTATTTTACAGGGAACATGGGCTATGGAGGGTTAAGTGGCTTGCCCAAGACCACAAGGAGCACCTGTGGGACTAGAAACCCCAGTCCTTCTGGCCAAAGGTTGCTGTCCTCTAGTGGGATTTGAACCCCCGACCTTCCGGCCTAAAGTACCTTGCCCCAACCACTAGGTCACTCCTCCACTCTTCGCAGCACTTTGGGCCTATCAGGACCAAGGATACCCCCCTGGGGTGTCGTCCTCTGGGCGGTGCCAAGTATGGAAGTGCTCTCTAGAGCTCAGAAAGATGAGACTTTCTGAGCCTGCCCAGGTAGCCCACCCTACCGCTCCGCCCCCTAGCCACCAGTACGTTCCAAGCTAGTCCACCGGCTAGGGAGCGGTCTCTTCAGGTGGCCTCCTCCAGGGGAGGTGGGTGGGATTGTGTGGCTGACTTATCCTGCTGTCCACGGAGAACTCCAGTTAGAGGTAAGTAACCCCATTTTCTCCATGGACAAGCAGGATTGCATCAGCCACACCTGGTGTCTCCCTAGCTAGATATGCTGGGGGGAGGAGGCCCGTGCATGGACCTGAATGGATCAGATACTCAGTTCAACGGGTAAACAAACGCACATTTATTCAAGAACAGTGGTGAAAGTGCAATAGTGCTACCGCAACGCAACCGGTATGTGTACCGAGGCACGGGCAGCATAACAGTGTCAACAGTGCAACAATAACAATAACAGTGCAAATAGTACAACAATGCAAACAGCAATTAGAGGCAGTGTAAACAGTGCAATAGTAATGTCAATTGTCCCGAACAGCAGAGTATACAGCCATTGAACTCCCCTTATTGGGCAGAGGCAGTGGCAGAGGCAGTGTTCAATTGCGACCCAAGGCCGTGGAGAGGACGGCCGCTCCGAGTGCACAATCCTCCTGAGAGCGGAGGTCAAGGCAATAGTGTCTCTGAAAGGTGTGCGGTGAGGACCAGGTGGTCGCTCTGCAGACATCGGCTAGTGGCACTGCGCGGCAATCGACATAGCCAGAGCCCTGAGATGGTGGGGGCCCACTCTTGGGTGCCCCCCACTGGCGCTTGACGGGTCAAGGCAATAGGCGACACAGGCGGAGACCCAATGGGACAGTGTCCTCTTGTTGACAGGTCTTCCGGGTCTGTTAGGATCGAAGGAGCACTGGGGCCAGGGCCAGATGTGGCGGGGTCCCCGCCACCTGATCCAGGCTGCAGAAGACTAGCTGTGGATTGGGTGGTGGTGAAATAGGGGGCCAGAGCCATGTATGTTGGAGGCACCTGCAGGGAAGATATCCCCGCAGGTGAAATGGGCATGCCAGGTCATCCTCAGGCCCGATTTTGGCTACTGTGGGAACAAAATCGAGTCCACACAGTCAGAATTGAGTCCACACAGCCCCACCTTCATTGGGGATGCCCAAATGGCCCGGACGTCCCCCTCCATGAATCGGGCTCCATGTCTATAACCAGTTTTTTCATCTCACTAGAACAGTGCTTCTTATCTTTCTCCTGGAGGCACACCTAGCTAGTCTGGTTTTCAGGAATACCACAATGAATGTGCATGAGGTATAATGGAGATCCACTATGTAAATCTGTGCAACTTTATCTCATGCATATTCAGTGGTAACCCTGAAAAGCAGACTGGCTAGATGTGACTCCAATAGAAGGCTAAGAACTGCTGCAGTAGAGAAAGAAGAATCCACAGCAGAACTGCAAGGACTAGATTGCAGCAGAAGCATGCTCAGAAAGAAAGGGATGGATTTTAGCAATACTGAAAATAAAGAAATGACACACTTTAGAAATGTGCATGATGAAGGAGAGAGAAGGATCAAAGGTGAGCCCAAATTTATGAGCCATGGGAAGAGGCAGAATGTACTATTCACAGAGCAGAAAAAGAGGGAAGAGAGAGAAGTTGATCTGGGGGAAAATATAATGAGTTCTATCTTGGCCATGTTAAGTTTAAGGTGATGGGAGGACATCCAGGTGGAGATATCAGACAAGCTGTCTAAGATTTGGGACTGGACTCCTGGTAAAATTTTTGGTGTAGAAAAGTAAATATGGGAGTTATCAGTATCAAATTGGTATTGAAATATTTGGGAGAAGATTAGAGCACCAAGGGAACAAGTGCAAAAAGAAAAGAGAAGAGGTCCTCAGACCAAGCTTTGAGATACACCAATTGATAGTGGAATAGCGATATAGGAAATAGAACCAGAAGGTACAATGACAGTTTGATGGGAGAGATAAAAAAATCAAGATAGAGCAGAGTATATCAAGGAGTAGATGGTGATCAGCAGTGTCAAAAGCAGTAGATGTGTCAAGAAGAATGACAAAAAAAAGTTTATTTTTTTATGATTTTAAATTTACATACCAATAAGGAAAAGCAAGCTAAAGCATTCAAAGAAAACAAAATCAATGACAGGAAAATAAGAACAAAACAAAACCAAAAGAAATAGAAGTAAATTGCATATGCTCACATGAGACCTGCAGTAAATAGGAGATCGGGGAGCCCACTATTTAATAACTAGGAAACAAAAGGGAAAAATAATTATAAGAAATAGCCAGTGCTAAATAAGGAGAATATATAATTTTGCACACATTCTAATTAAGATCTACTCCTTAACAGTTGGATTATGTTCAACTGCAATTTCTAACAATCTACCATCTAGCTGCTCTGGTTCATACCAAATAAAATTAGCAGCATGAAATTTCACAACACATCTGCATGAAAATAGGAAAATTGCACCAAGGTGAAGGACCTTCTGCCTCATATTCAAAAACAAATTACACCTCTTCTGTGTTGCCCAACACAAATCCAGAAATACCCAAATCATATTACCAATAAAAGAAAATCATTCTAATGGAAAAATAGTTTCAGTATCTAGTTCTTGTCAAATGTCAAAGCAAAAACCATAATCGTATAACATTCCCTTGAGATTTTTCTAGAAAGTCCATGAGATTTCTACTGTCTACAGAAAGCTATTGTTTATTTCCGTGAATTTCATGTCCCCCACTATTCTCTTCTGGCATTTCAGATGCAAAATAAAAAGCTCAAGCTATAAGAGGTATGTTCTCTGGGGGTATTTTCAGGATTTCCATAAAATATTTCTTTAACATCGCCTTAGGTGTAAAATATACGTGATTTTGAGAAATTAAAAAATCTCAGATTACATTTTCTACGATGTTTTTCTAATGTATCTATTTCCCTTTGTAGCATAATTTGGTCCTTCACTACAATTCCGCATAAATTGCATTCATTTAGATATTTCCACGTACGAGGATTCCTATAGCAGAAGCCTTTGACCGTGGTCCTGCAAAGGAGATTTAACTCCAAGGAAAGAAGAAGAGCAACAACCCTCCGCAGAAATCACAGGAGATACCAGAACAGAACAGCAGGGAGGACATGGTCACACCTATTAAAAACAAAGAAACCTTTTATTTTGTAAAACCATCAAAGGTACAGACCCGACTTGGCCAAGTTTCGGCATCTACTGAGGAAGTGAAAGGCATACCTGAGAAGCGCTTTTTGAGCTTTCAGCTACTGGCTCTTGTTACAATGTCCTGACTGCCATTGGAATATATATGCAATTGCATCTTAATTGGTATTGCTGACAGCCGAAACTTGGCCAAGTCGGGTCTGTACCTTCGAAGGTTTTATGAAATAAAATGTTTCTTTGTTTTTAAGAGGCGTGGCCGTGTCCTCCCTGCACTGTTCTGGTGTCTACTGGGATTTAACTTCCACGTTTGCCCCCAATAAATGATCAATCCAGGAGGAAAGTGCCCTCCCCATGGATACCACTGCACGCCACAATGAATCCATTGTATCAGGCTTATTAAACTGGAACAACACAGAACTTTCTATGTCCTCTGCAGGTGTCTGTCCCCACAGTAGTAAACCCACAATTTCATTCATGTTGGGCCATTCCTCCCACTGTCAAACCAACTCTGAAGTTAATGTGCAAGCACCAAAGCATCTTTCACCTCCGGGAGCAGGTTCACTGATGCTCCCCCAAACCCTGACTCAGTGAGGGAGTCTTCAGCTTCTTCAGTGATTATGGTTATGGTTTCAAATAATAGCAAAGTGGTTTGCAAAAATAAAATCAAGAAATTGAAAGGAACTACAAATAATACAGGACCGAATAGTAGAAGCAGATTGAAAAGGAGGAAAAAGTGGCTACTGATTAAGCAAAGACAGCCCAGACTGTGTTTGAGGCATGCACTCCTCTGGGCTGAGAGGCACATCCTCTGTGGCTGTGCCTTGAGCTCTGCTACTTAGGGTCTTTGAAAGTAACCCCTGCTGTTCAGGAGAGGTTTCATTGGATCAGCAATGGGCATTGGGGTTTTTTGTGAACCTTTCTCTTTCTCTTCACTGGTCTTCCTCCCATAATGAGGTAAAATTTAACAAGGTAATGAAAAAAAAAAAAGAGAGAGAGAGATGCCAGGGACATTGGAGCTATTCAGCAACACTGCTACCAGCGGCCATCTTGTGCTCCCACAAGAACAATTATATGAAATGTGAACCATACCACCAAAGAGATTCAAAGCTACTGTAACATCTCCTTAAACTGTAAAAGTTGAATCACTTCCAGATTACTTACACATACTGTACCACTTTTGAAGTGCTTAAAAAAACCCAAATACTGTATGTTGCTCTATAATAAAAGAAGTACCGGGCTAATATTGAAAGCCCTTAGCTGGCCGGCCGATGGGAGGCTGGCCAGCTAAGGGGGCAGCCTTCAGTATTCAGTGACACTATATGGCTATTTCCACTAAATATCTCCACAGACCAACCTGGCACTATCTGGTTAGTGACTGGGCAGAAAGAGAGGGGGGGGGGGGGCAGCATTGGTGTTAAATGGCAAGTGCCAGTAATTACCCAGTTAATTTGATTTTCAGTGACCCTTGCCCAGATTACTTAGACTGCATGAAAAATAGGCCTAATCTGCAATCTGGGGAAGTGCCAGCTGAATATTTTTCTAACCGGGTAAGTGCTGGCACTTACCCAATTAACACCGCTCAGCTTGTATCCATGTATTCAGCAGCAGCTGTTGTCTGAATACTGATGCCAAATATCCCACCAATATTTAAGCTGACTGTGTGGGGTTTGAATTTTGGTAATTATAAAAATTGGGCCCTATAAATTTTACTGTGACCGCTCCTATTTAAAAATCATATTTCCTGTGCTCACTCTTCAGTTCTTTGTTCTATGGTTATACATTATAGGGATTATTTTAGTAGTTTTATTCATGATTTACATCTGTAAATATGACTACTTGCATGTATAAAGTTTGCAAATGGCCATTATTAAAAAAGGCTCATTTAACATATGGAGTCCAAACTATGTCAAAAATCATAAAGGGGCAAGTAGGAGTGCATGGGGGGCGTGGCCTCGACAGGGCAAAAATCGAAACATGTATTCCCCATTTCATATAGGGAATTCATGTGTAAGGCCGCAGTTGCTAATGTGTGAATCTCCACCTGCTCCCTGATATGAATAGATAAAGGTACTCTTTTTGGCTATCTCTTTATAGGAGGGTTTAAGGGGGATGTTGCTGTTGTTATTAAATGCCATTAAGTAGAGTTGATGTTGACTCCTGGTGACTCTGTGGATAGTTGTCCTGAGTGACTATTCCCTTGGTTTTCTTGGCAAAATATTGGAAGTAGATTGCCAGACCTTCGTTCTGTGCAGTATGCCTAAAGAACATGGCATTCCAAAGTAGTCTCTTGTCCACATACTAACCAAGCCTGACCCTGCTTAGCTTTGGAAATCAGATGCATTCAGAATGGTGTGGCCATAACATCAACGTGGATATCATTATAGATATCACCCTTAGTTTCCATCCAATGTTTATTTCCCCTCCAAATGGATATGAGATAAAGACAGAGTCCTCTGTAGTTAATTAGCAGCATCTATATATCTAGGATTGCAAAATGGCTGGATACATGTGTACATGTCGACATTTAAATGTGACTTTTGTGATGGCTGTGCCTATACATGTAAGCTAATGGGTTTCTTCTATCTATTTTTCCCACTTGTACATTTGTGAAATGGCACCTCCTGCTGCACGTAGATATCAGTTCCCTTGCATTCCTGCACTTTCTACTGTCCATGGCCCATTTTTAATGATCAGTTGCATTTTGAGGGGTGGATATGTTGGTTTTACATCAGCCTCACATGTGCATAACCTCTCTTCTAAGATTAACAGATTTGCAGACTTTCAACTTCCAAATCCCTCCTGCCACATAAATGGCCTTTCTAAAATGTGTTTTCACATGTATCCCATTAATACCTGCATAGGCCCAGATAGAATTCAGCACATCAAACCAATTAACTAAAATTTATAATGGTATAAGTGGCTAAGTAGAAGGAATTTTCAAAAAAATCAAAATGCTACTAATTCCTCAAAAACAACATTAAAATCACTGAGAAAAAAGAAGAAGATGATGGTCTAACTGCCAGCTGAATTATCCAGAAACAACAACTCAACTTTGCATGTGTTACTTTGAATGATGACCTACTTTTTCAGTTTTACTCTTCAGTAAACTTCAGAAACTTCCTGAAATATTGAAGTATTGCTCTATGTTTCCATACCATTATTGGGGCCAAATATCTATTCTGTGCACGATAAAATACTGTATATTAGAGTTTTCCATCTATCTGGTGCACAGGATGGACCTCCACCTACTGTACACAGTACAGGTGAAGCATTGAAAAAGCTAATTACACAGGTACACTAAAAAATTTTTTTTTTAAACTGCCTCTAATGTTTCGATTGATTTTTACGTTTTTTGGTGCGCTGAATCCAAATCTGGTAACCAATTTGCTCCATCACGTACAGATTTTTTGCTACATTGGGTTAGCAGTTTGAGGTGAACGTTTCAGATTGAGTGCGATCGAGATAAAAGTTTCTTGGATGAATTCTTTATACTAATTGTTTAGTAGTTATTCAAATAAGAATAAAGAAAATTGTAACAAGGCAGCACATAAGAATAGAGTAATGTCAACAAAACACACTGTGATGGTAGCAAAATTGTCTGCACTTAAAACAGCCATATACATGTGCACAAACATTGAGCATATAAGAGCGAGGTTAGACACAAAGCAAAGCAAAGAAATGTGCAAAAAATGTTGTACAGGTATGTATGTAAGATTAGAAAACGCAAACCGCACCATTGCAATACATGAAGACAAACACCCGATGGTGTGAAAATAAAATTCTAATAAATGAGATCCGACACTGTGGTAATAACTAGCAAATTTTTATTTCAAAGTTTAGTAAAAACACGATATTTGTCAACACAGTTTAGATTTTAAAGTCATTCTTGGGTCAATCAATCTCCTGGTGGGCCCATTTCTTCTTCCCCCGAATGCTTCTCTTGGTGCGCTGCTTGGCGTATTTTTCATCTGGGGTTTCCCGCAGCAGCAACCAGCAGAAATCAGCCATCATAGTGGTGTTCCATCTTCCTTGGTACCTTCTCTCTGCGTCCTTGATGTCCTGGTGAAACCTTTCACCTTGTTCTTCACTGTACGCCCCCAAGTTTTCGGGAAAGTAGTTCACATGGGAGTGCAAGAAATGGACTTTCAGGCTCATGTTACAGCCTTGTTCTTTGAAGGCATTGAGCATCCTGGCAACAATATCCTTATAGTTCTCATCCCGCCTGTTCCCCAAGAATTTGAGAACAACATCCTTGAAGGAATCCCAGGCTTCTTTTTCCTTCTCAGACATCGTTTCAGCGAATGCTCCATCTGAAATGAGTTTCCTTATATCAGGGCCAACAAACACTCCTTCCTTTAGCTTTGCTTCAGAAAGTCGGGGGAACTTTGAGCAAAGGTACCGAAAGCACTCACCATCTTTTGGAAGGGACTTGATGAATTGCTTAATGAGACCCAACTTAATGTGGAGAGGTGGTAATAGAATTTTATCACGAGGTACCAAGCTCTCATGAAGAACATTTTTCTGACCGGGTCTCAAATACTCCCGAATTGGCCAGTCTTTTTTCCCCCAGTGTAGGTCGCGGGCCCGGCTATCCCACAAGCAAAGGAAGCAGGGATATTTGGTGAAACCGGATTGCTGCCCTAATAGCATGGATAGAATTTTAAAGTCTCCAGAAATCATCCACTTATGCTCATCATAACGAATCTTCTGAAGAATCAGGGCCAAATTCTCGTATTTTTCTTGGAGAATAACAGAGTGAGCAATAGGAACTGAAGCGAATGTGTTGCCATTATGAAGAAGAACACCTTTTATGCTGTCTTTTGACGAATCAATGAACAGCCGCCATTCAGCAGGATCATACTTGAGTTTAAACTTTTCCATCACTCCGTATATAACGTTGCAAAATACCAAATCTTCCTCTTTGCTGAAATACTTCAAAAATTGTGTCTCGCGGTTGCGGTACCAATAAAAAGTTGTTCCTGGTGACAATAGATTTTTCTGTTAAAGCCGAGAACCTAGCAGTTGGGCAGCATCTTTTGGGAGTCCTAAATCCCGGACTAAATCATTCAATTCAGCTTGAGAGAAAAGTTCAGGTTTCGGATCTGGTTCAGTTTCAAACTCGGAAGTACTGGACTCATCGGGAAAAGCCATCTGATGAGTCTCATCATGATCAGAACCGTCCACACAAATATGATCCAAAGATTTTGGTGGTTCAGGCACAGGTACTTCGTTGCTATGAGGCATAGGCCTAATTGCTGAGGGAAGGTTGGGGTAACTTATTACGTTCTTATTTTTTAAGTTGTATCCCTTCACAATGCAAGAGCAAAAATAGCAGTCACTGCTGTGGTCTCTTTGTTCACGCCACATCATAGGTATTCCGAAACGAAATGCTTGTTTTTTACCTTTCATCCATAAGCATAGATCTTCCTCACATGTCTTGCACACTTTGTGAGGAGCCCACGGTTTGTCTTGATCGCCTAACTTCAAACCGAAATAGGCGAAATATACTTTTTTAATAAATGCAGAAATGTTCCTCTGCCGCTTTTTCACGGTATATTCCCCACAAATAAAACAAAAACTGTCCGGAGAGTTGACGCAACCTCTGGCTCTGTGAGCCATCACAAATACACAGCACTGCAAACTACAACTGTAGTGAACCACTTCGGAATAAAGCTGGATTACGACTGAGCAAACAAAAGGTAATAATGAACTTGCAAGAAACTGAAATTTGACAGGAACGTTCATGTCGCAACCACCGTGTTTGAGCGAGCGAACGAGGCGAGGCGAACAGGAAAGAACATGCGCCAGCGCGAGTACTGGATTTAGCCCCCCGTCTCCCAATTGTCCTGTTAATGTATAAAATGAATACAAAACACTCTAAAATATCATGAGGGGGTGTTTCTAGTTAGTTAACCATTACAACCTCTATTTTGGGCCAAGAAAATAAACTGCAGTCGGCTAAAAAGAAATTATGTGAACACTCCTTATATGGGTAAGAAATCTAATTTTGCAAGAAAACGTGACGTGATGGAACATTTTGGCTATTTTTCCTGGATTCAGCACCCCAAAATCTATAGGAATCAGTTGCAAAACTGGAGGCAGTTTTTTGGTAGTGTACCTGTGTTATCTGTAGAACCATTTCTTATTTAAAGATAACATTTGGAACCAAGACGTACATGGCATATGAAATTGTGAACGCCTCTCTCTCATTTGAGCGCTTTGTCATACTTTTCTCTTCTACAGATATGTTAGTCATTACTTAACAGAAACAAAGAGATAGGGCCCAATATTCAGTGACGATGGCTAGTTCATCTAAAATGTCTAGCCATCGCTATTGAACTTTAAACCTGGATGTTTAATATAGGGGCCATATGGATCTGACCTTTGGCACTGAATATCTGAGTTGCCCGGATTGTCGCTAAGATAACCAGGCAGTGGCAATTTGCAGCTGCTACCCGGTTAGCTTCTATGGTGAAAGTTAGGACAATATTTCCTGTGCCTGACTTTCGCCGCATGTCGCTAACCAGGCAGTGGCTCAATATCGCCACTGCATGGTTAGTAATTGGTGCCACCCCTCAATGCTCCAGCACCCCCCCCCCCAAAAGCTGATTGGTTAGCAATGATGCATGTTGTGGCGGCACCTGCAGATACTCAGCAGCATTAACTGTATTAGTGCCGCTGAATGTCTCACTTAGCGGCATTTACATGGTTTGTAGATCTGCAAATTATGTAAATACCTTTGAATGTCATAATATTTAAAAAATACTTTATGCAGTCAGCACTGGCACGCACTGCATAAATCTTTTTTTTAAATTTGGTTTGGATATGTGTTAAAGAGGAGGAGTAGTTAGTGTCGGGTCAGAGGTCAGCCAAAAAATTATATGGAGAGCAGAAAAATTCAGCAGCTCTCCATATAACTTCTATGCATATGTTAGGTCAATAATAAAGCTAGGCTAACTTATGCATGGAAGCAATAATGTATAATCTGCTTTAAGAATGTTCTATTAATACATCATATTCTATTTAAGATTATTTTAATAAAATTTAAGGTACTCTGTATAGATATACTGGATTGTCTTGATAGATACCTGACACCCTATGTTCCTTTTCAATCAATTCATTCTCAAAATACTAATTCACTTACTCTCATTCGGTGAATTTTTGATTTCAAATTACTTGTAAAACAGACTTTCCCATATTATCCTGCTAGACCAGTCCAGACAAGTGGGTTTTGCTCACCTACCAGCAGATTGGTAGAGACAAAAAAAACAATGAAAAGCCCAGGTTTCAATGACATCACTCCCATGACTCTATCTGCCTCAGCCACTGGAGGTCTCTTCAGTATTTCTTTGTCTCCAGCAGATGATGGATGGATTTTCTCCTCTCTGAAAAGAATCTGAAGATTGAGAAGAAAAGATTGATTAAACGCTCGTGAACAACCATCTCGAGGATGACTCTCTCACTTGAGTGTGATGTGGGAGGCCCCACTAGACTGTGGTCTTTTTGGTAGCCATAGAAGGAAGGAAATTGTTTCAGCTCCACATGCTTATCATGATATAGAGCCTGTTGAGCAACAAGAAATTGGAAGGATTTGAAAGGATCTGGAATTGTACAGCAGC
This sequence comes from Ichthyophis bannanicus, assembly GCA_033557465.1. Classification (NCBI taxonomy): domain Eukaryota; kingdom Metazoa; phylum Chordata; class Amphibia; order Gymnophiona; family Ichthyophiidae; genus Ichthyophis; species Ichthyophis bannanicus. The sequence continues at coordinate 1,504,434,153 of CM066031.1, forward strand.
CTCACACTACCTCAATGCCCCCTCCCTTCTCCTCTGTCACCCCTGATCTCTCCCAAAGATTGCAGAAGGCTCTCATAGGGATTTGTCTGCCAGTCACCTTAAATTGCGTGCTGCAAAGCCAGTAAAACAGTTTCAGGGGAGTAGAGCTGAGTCCTGCATGAATTCTCTGCCTAGAGCAGGGGTCTCAAACTCAAATTGCTTTGAGGGCCAAATGAGGACTTGTAAAATAACCCTGGGGCCGCATAAGATGAGGGGCCACATTTACATAAGGGACCTCATTTGCATAAATATTTGAATAATGTTACCATACCCTAACTTTTAGTAAACATGCCTCTTAATGAGTGTATGGATAAAGAAAGACTAAAAGATTTCTACATTACTATAATCCAGTGCCAACCGCCAGGCACATTAGGAACTACTACAAACATTGCCCATTTAGAGCCCATAGCAAACCTTCCATATCCTAACAGCACTACCAGGACTCACAAAGCACCATACCCCTAACCCCCATAGCCCACTTCCAGTCTTACCCATCACCCCATTTTCAGTCTTGGGGCAAAGCAGCAGAAATTGTGGCTAGATTCAAGCACTGGGCATTTATACCTGCTCAGGAGCAAGTATGAATATCAGTGTCTAAAGTACGCAGGTACAAGGATACAGTATACACATGTAAATCAAGACTCCTCCTACACGCCACCCAAATTACACCCTAGAACATGCCTACAAGTAAGCCACATAAAAATACGTCTTCTTGTCACCTCATGTACTTTAACACATGCAGAACCTGGGCCAATTTTATAAAAAGCCCTTTTAAGTGCATAAGAAGGCCTTTATGCGTGAAAAATCCTTTATGAGATTACCCCTATAAAAACCAGATAGTTTAACTTATTTTTTGATAGTACCTCATGTATGAACATGAAGTTATTTTGTGCATTCTTGAAAAAGGATGTGTAACTTAGTGGTTGCATATATTACTGAAAACGCAGCCTATATGCTTGAAGATATCTTCAAGAATTTCACATAAGCTCACGTGAATTTAGTCTAAGACCTAAACAAACAAAGCAATAGTTAATTATTTTCCTCCTTGCATAATAACTCTTGAAAGACTTTTAAAAGCAGACTAATTTGAACATTTGTGTCTGCCAAAAAGAAGCATGTGAATTCTGGAGGGATATAGCCATATCTTTGTTTCAGGTCATAAGGTAAGCTAGAAGTGAAAATACATACGGGATACCTCCAGATGCTGGTTTACATTCATAATTAAGTATTTGTCATGTGCTGAAAAAACTCTGTTCACACCCCAGCTGTTTCATTCAATTTTTGAATACTGAGATTCTTAATGCTTAAGAGTGTTTTAGTGATAAATGAATGCTGACTCAATAGGAAATTAAAGAATCCCCAAAGACAGATATTCTTGTGTAAATGTGGCAGAAATCTGCATTTTTCACTCTACATTACTCCTGAAGTAATTCATGGGTAGCTTCGGCCTCATCAATATCTCACAAACATGAAAAAGATTGAAAAGTGGTTTAAAAGAGAGGGGAGTTAAAGAGAGTTTTTGTGTGTAATGTTCATTGTTTTGCCCTTTTGTTCTTTTGAAGTGTCACTTTTGCTTTCAATAGAAATGAGAAGTAATTTATGTATATGAAGTTAAAGGAGCCCCCTATCCCCTGACATCGTCCACGCCTTCTCATGTTGCTTTGTCATTTTCCAGTCTGTTAGATTCCCAGGCATGAAGTGTGATATGGTGTTCTAAGTATTTAGTAGAAAGTTTTCATGTTGCTGCTGTCCTCTGAAAATGTAAAATGCCCAGAATTTCTCTTTGTTACTGGTGGGAGCTGGTGATGATGATGTCGTAGTTCATACGCTCTTCACTTTTCTGAACTCTGATAATGTTAGGAGGGGTTTTTCCTATCTTCTCATCTTCCAAAAGGCTGAGACCTTGTCTCCCAATGATCCAGTTTTTCTCATCCTGAGATGAGATAGGAAGAGGGGATGCAGTAAAAAGTAGGAGATTAGTGGCTATTTTCTGGCACATACCGTACAACACTGCCAGAAATCACCGCATATGTTCTGACGCACTGACATGCAAAAAGATACATGAATGCCTGACGGTTTCTGACATTATCTATGAATCAGATGGCTGACTAATGGCACATATCTACTTTTAACACTCCTTACAACCATCGCTTCCTTCGCTTCTTAACCTTGTTTAAATCTTGTGGTGCTCTTCTTCTTCCATCCTTTGTGAAGGACACTGATTTTTACTTTCCATCCTTCCATCTGATCATGTCCCATTTCTTCCTTCTTGTGCTCCTCTGTCCTTCTTCGTTCCTTCCTTGTGCCCCTTGGTTCCACACATGGTGAGATATAGTAATAGCAGTGAGCAATTGCAATGTAACACAAGAGAGAGGAAAAAGATGATGCACGCGCTGATGCCTCTCTTCACCCCCTCCCTCTTAATCTAGGTGATATGACAGCAGTCTGTACAGGAAAAAGCCAACATCTACTACAGCATTTTAAAAAATGTCTTAACGCTATTACATTATTTATTTTAAATACTAAAGCTCCAGAGATCCTTAGAACTCTCCTGGATACCCAGAACTTAATTTCAAAATCCAGAGGCTCTAGGTCAGACCAGAGGTAGGTCTTCAACTAATAAACTTCAAATTACAGAATTTCTTATTGATACATGGAATTTCTCGTCAAATTAAGATTTATTCTGGATGGACTAATTGTCCTTATTTCTTTATTTTGTCCTAGCCTATTGAAAACCCTCTCATTCCATTTTACAATTCTTACCATGACTCTGTCTACAAGAGATTTCTGCTCTCAATTAAATCCACAAGTCTCTGTCCTTATCCATTTGACCTTTCTGTTGCTTTTGACACTTAATCACCACCTTTTTCTTGATAGCCTATTTTTGCTTGGATTTAGGGGCTCTGTTCTTTTCTGACTTTCTTCTTATCTCTCCCAATGTACTTTTAGGGTGCTAGGGTGTTGTACCAAAAGCGCTGAAACTATGGCGCATTAGAGAGATACAAAATGCATTTTATCAAACAAACATGAAGAAACTAAATGCATCTGACAAACTCCGGTCACCACTTAAGAGAGCTCAGGTGAAGCACCAATAGATGACTCCTGACTCCGAGCATTAATAAAGGCTGTTAGTTGAGAGGGCTCATAAAAAATATAAGAAACAGCATTATATTTCACTAAACATTTACAAGGATTTTTAAGAAAAAAAAAAGCCCCCCCCCCCTGAAAACCACACTTAACACCTACACCCCCCAATTGTAGGATACCAGGACGTAACAGAAGAAATTCCCTGCAACGTCTCTGTGCTTCCCTGGCTAAATCTGGGTAAATACGAACCATTAACTCTCAAAATAACATGTTTCTTTTCCTAAAGAAAAGCTTTAGGAGCCACTCTCTATCAGAAAGTAATGCAAAAGTAACCAAAAGTGTGGACGGAACTGGAGTCTCACTTTCAGAACATTCCAGTAAATCCGTGACATTCAAAACATTTCCTTGATCCTGGTTCCCCCCTAAATTAACCACACCAGCTGTTAATTTAGCCTTAGGCAAATAATAAATCCTCACCATAGTCGGCATTAATTCAGGGGCAACCCCCCACCACATCCACCAAATATTGTCTAAACATTTCTCTAGGAGATACAGACAAAAGCCTAGGAAAATTAATTAATCTAAGATTATTATTTCTAGAGAGATTGTCCAAATGTTCCAACTTAGCTTATATATAGGAAATGTTCTTCCTGAATGCATCAGATTGTTCTTCCAGCACTGCAACTTTTCTCCGAGACTCCATAACTTCAGCCACCACCACCTTCTGTTCCAACTCCTCCACAGCAACCACAGAGTTATTCACTTTCCGCTCCAACGATGTTATCTGTGGAACCAACGCTTCTCCCAAAGAAAGGATTGCCTGCCAAATAGCCTCCAGAGTAAAATTCTCTGGACGCTGAAGAGAGAAAACCAAACTCAGACCAGCCACTGGTGGAAAAGCTTCCATTTCTGCTGCTGGTGCTTGACCTCATTGCACCACAGGAAACTCCTGCCCTGCGGTCACTTCCTCAAATGGCGCCAATGTTGGAAAAGAGTCGTGCTGCCCTTGGACTGCACTCTCCTGGTTCTGCAGTCCCTCGGTTCCTGGCCCACCAGCTTCCCACAACTTCGGAGGAAAGTCTAGCTCGAGGAACCCTTCAGGCAGGGGCTGCCCTCGGAACACCTTCGGTGCCGGGCTCACTGGAGAAGGAGATGAAGCCGAAGCAGCTGCCAAGTCACCCGACTCCTGCACAACTGCAGCTTGGCATTCTTCCCCCATATCAGCCGGAGCCCAGTTGGCGCATACAACAAATGCATCTAAAGGTCCAGCAGAAACCAGCGTAGAGGTATGGGGAGGCTGAGAGGGCAACGGCCCACCTTTCCCTTTATGCTTCCCACCCATCCGGGAGCAAGAAATAACACGCTCACTCCGAACCATCAGCTGCCACCATCTTAGTTAAGACACTCCCATGGCTAACTGCTTTAACAGTGCTAGCTGCCACCACTGAATATCCCACCAACACATTCAAAACAATAACAAACAATATATTCAAAACAGTGCAGCAGATTAAAACAAAAACATATTTCACAAATAATAAAAATTCTCTGTCTGAAATATAATGATAAAATATCACCCTACAGACTCCCTTCAAAGGTTACTTATGTATTTCTATTTATTGCATGCCTAATAACTAAATACTCTGGGCTAATTTTCAGCCCTAGGCAGCTTAGATTGTCTCAGTTTTAGATGACTTAAATTTTAATTTAGGATGATATCTAAGAAGTTGTACTCAAAAAATGTGGGAAGTCTCTGCAAAAGATGAAAAAGCAAAAACAGCCAAAATGGATGACCAAGGAAACTCTGAAAATTGCCCAGAAATGCAGAGAAGCTAAAGCCATAGGAGAAAGAGAAGCAATCACAGAACTCAATAGAGATTTCCAACATGCAGCACAATGAGACAAGGCGAAGTACTACTGTGATGCATGAAAGGAAATAGAATCAGAAACTATTCGAGGAAGAACAAGATTGACTTTCCTAAAACTACGAGTTAAAGAGAAAGTTCCAACCTCGAATTGGAATTTTACAAGATGTTCAAGGAGCCACGTTGAATGATGATGAGAATATCAGGAAAAGGGGGAAAGAATACACAGAGTCATTAAACCATAAAGATCAATGGACCGACAGCTGTTTCAACCTCTACATTATAATAAGGAACCATTGGTGATGAAAGAAGAAGTCAAAGTATCATTGAAAACATTATCAAAGAACAAAGCACTGGGCACCGATGGAATTCTTATTGAAGCATTACAGCAATCAAATGCAGCTGTAACCAAATTTACAAGGCTTGGCCAGGAAATTTGTAAGACAACATCATGGCCAACTGACTGGAAAAGATCTGTATTCATACCAATACTGAAGAAAGGTGATCTGACTGACTGTGTAAATTATTTCACAGTTGTTATGACCCTACATGACAGCAAGACTCTACTCCAGATCATTCAGTAGAGACTACAACCATACCTGGAACAAGAACTTCCTGAAGTGCAAGCAGGGTTCAGAAAAGGGCGAGGAATGACAGATATCATCTCAGATGTGAGATGGATCCTTAAAAAGACAAATGAATACCAAAAAAAATAACTATGGGGTCATTCCAGAACATGAATAAGAGGTTTGCATGTGTGGCGGGAACGTTTATGTGCCAAAACATCCCAGACTGAATTTGGAAACACTGCTGGCATGCAAATCCACAGTGCTAGCACAGGGATAACAGAACATGGGCAGAAGAGGGCGGAACGTGGGCATGGTCAGCCTTGGAGACATAGAAAGCGTATTGAGGAAAGGCCCATGTATGTATTGTCATTGGTTCAGGAGTGGAGGAGTGGCCTAATAGTTAGATTATTGACTCAGGAACTAAGATATCAGGGTTTGATTCCCACTAACACTCCTTGTGTCCTTGGGCAAGTCACTTAACCTTCCATTGCCTCAGAAAATCCAATTAGAGGGCATAACATGAAGCTGCAAGGGGGTAAATTGAAAGGCAAGAAATACGTTTTCACTGAAAGGGTGGTAGATGCTTGGAATGCCCTCCCGATAGAAGTGGTGGGGGCAAATACAGTCAAAAAAATTTCCACTAATTTGCAAATAAATAAAACCAAACAAAAAACACAATGCAAAAAAAAAATATATAAACACATTCAAATACTTTAATACAATTCATAACAGATTCAAAATATACACATACATATCATATTACCCTCAAAAATCCAATTCACAGTGTGTTTCAAAATTACATTAACAAAAATAAACAATATATTCAAAATATTGCACTAGAATCAGAATACCTTCTTAAATCATAAAACACCAATTACACACAATCTTAAAAACAATACAATAAAAGTTTCAACAATCCCTATAATAAATAATAAGACATTATAAATTAATCTACTCATATACATTGATTATCTCACAAAATCACTTTTTCCTTTTATTGGTGAATATTTAAACCCACATTTTTCTATCCAATCCCAGTTTTCTATTCAATGCAACTATCAATTATGGCGTTGTTAATAATCAAATTACAAGGAGATATGCAGTGCCGATGACAACCCTTCTCAGAAAGAAGCCATTTCCACATGTGCCGAAGAGCAGTCAAAATCCCTTTCAGATTCCCTTGATGAATGATATAAGTGGCTCTGAGGGTTCCCTGGTGCATTCTCTTTGGACCGTTGGTCTGTGGTGAATCCTTTTTGACTGTTCTTCGGCACATGTGGAAATGGCTTCTTTCTGAGAAGGGCTGCCTTGTAATTTCAGATATTGTTGGCAGTGTGATAGGGCAGCTATATATCTGCAGTGCCTGGCACTGGGAGACATGACTGATGTAGTGCCAACCTTCCCCCTATTGTCTCATGCGGCCTACATCTGTACCCAGGCTGGAACCAATGAGGGCTGTGAGAGGGGTGATATAATTAGAGTCTGGCTACTTAGTGTGATGACACAGGGATCTCCCCTCCCATGCCTCCACAGCCCTGAGAACAGGAGCAGTGCCACAACACTGGCTGTGGGAAGGCTGACATGGTTGCCCGATAGGTAGCAGATGTAGACAGACTGACATACACCATGATGAGACAGATGTAGCTACTGTGAGAAATGCCAGTACCCAAATAGGTGGGCCTCAGATACCATAGCCAGAAGGCCCTACTAAACTACTACAACTACTACTGATCATTTGTATAGCATTACAAGGTGTACACAGCACTGCATAGGCACACATAAAAGATGGTCCCTTTTCTGAGGAGCTTACAATCAAGTCGAGACAGACAACACAACAGCTATGGATAGGATATATCCAGGGGAAATGGTCAGGAACACAAGGGAGCTTACGTGGATCAGATCCAGCAGTGGCAATGATGAGGTGAGCACTCAGCCTGGATTTGAGAGGGGCCAGGGATAAAGCCTGATGTACAGACTCAGATAGTTGTTCCAAGCAGGAGGAGCAGCAAGGTGAAAGGAGTGACATCTGGATTTGACAGTAGAGGAGAGGGCACAGATGGAAGCAATCTGATAGAAGAGAGGAGTCACAGGGAGGGATGTAGGGAGCAATAAGAGGGGAATGGTAGTGCAGAGTAACAGAATGAGTGCACTTATTGGCCATAGGCATGAAACAAGCTCAGCAATATTATGCATTTTTTGGGGACCAATGTTCAGGGTAGGAATCACAAGGGCCAGTTCCTAATGCCACATACCATTTGATGCAAGGTATGTCCTGACGTGCATGTTCAAATGTACACTCTCATATACCATATTAGTGTGCACTGTGCTTACCTAGCACTTTTCAGGGCATGAGGGGGAACGGTATGTGGTCTTGTTGCAGTAACTGTCATTTCTCATTGGTATTTATGTCTAGTGTGCATCAGCAAACTTCTGTCTCTTATGAGCTGCTTAGGAAATGTACATTTTTCCCGAGGGGGGTGGTATCCACAGGTACATCGTGGGAATGGGCAGGATCTGGAACTTTAATATTTCAGAATACAGTGGACATGGAGTCATCCAAAATGTTTACCCTCGTCCGATGCACACAGCTGGCTGAATAGCGCTTGCACGTGCCCGCCAGATACGTCTATCTCCCTGAGTTCAGACTTGCGGACCCGTGGTTGTGGAATTAGGTTCAAAGGGGGTACATTTTTGTTTTAGATGTGTCTGCAGGATGGACATGCACGTTATGGAATTGGACTCCATGTATTTTATTGACGACAACAAGGCCTTTGACTGTGTAAATCATGAGAAACTCTGGGCCACATTAAGAAGTATTGGTATACCAGAATGCCTGATTGTTTGAACAGAACAAAGAGAAAAAGAATGGTTTCAAATCAGCAAAGGTGTATGACAAGGCTGCATACTTCCCCCCCTACCTGTTTAATTTATATGCATAAAAATCATCAGAGAAACAGGACTGTATGAAGACAAATGAAGTGTGAAGATTGTTGGAAGACTCATCAACAACCTGCACTATGCTGATGATACCACATTACTGGCTGAAAGTTAGGACAATATGAAACATTTACTTCTCAAGATCAAGGAGCATGGTCTTAAAATGGGTCTGCAGCTAACATGAAGAAAATAAAGATCCTGACAACTTGCAAAATCAATAAGTTTATTGTTGATGGAGAAGAAATTGAAATAGTGGACAACTTTAACCTGCTTGGATCAATAATCAATAAAGAAAGGTCAAGTAGTCAAGAAATCTGATGATACATTTTTCTTGGCAGAATAGCTATGAAGGACCTTGACAAGATTCCAAGAGCAGAGATGTATCTCTCCACACAAAGATTCGACTTGTCCAAGCCATGGTATTTTTAATGAAGTCATATGATGAGCAATTTAGGCAGTGAAAAATCTAGATAGGAAGAAAAATCAATGCCTTTGAATTATGGTGCTGGCTACTAATCCTGTGTATATCATAGACTGCCCAAAGAACAAACCAGTCAGTTCTAGAGCAGATCAAAACTAAGCTTTATCTAGAAGCTCAGATGACAAGACTTCAACTTTCATACTTTGGCCACATCATTCGAAGAGAGAGATCATTAGAGAAAAACATCATGCTTGGCAAAGTTGAAGGTCAATGCAAAAGAAGAAGGCCAGTAATGCAATGGATTGATACAATAACAGCAGCTATGGAGGCCACTCTATCAACAATTAGTTGCCTGACACCTAGTTTAACCCCAACCACTTTGCCAATTCCAAGTTACTTGTACCCTTAAGTTCTATGTAACCGTATCTCTTGTAACTCACTTGAGTTTGTGTGGAGGCACATTCTGAATGGGATGTCCAAGTGCAATCTGGGATGTCACAGAACGTTTGAAAAGAAAGGCAGGGGCATGCAAGTTCAGGCACAATTCGAGAAACGTGGATGTGCCATATATGCACATGTATCAAATGTCTATATAGACATCCCCAGTAAAGCATTTCAGAACTAAAGCATCTAATAGCATAGTGGTTAGAATAATACCTTAAGAGCTGATAGACAAGGTTCAAATCCCAGTGTTGGACTTTGTAATCAAAATCTAGTCAACTAATTCTCTGTGCTTTCTGGATGTTTTAAGGTGAAAACAAATACTTCCTGATACCAATTCGTGTCTGGAGCAGGAATAAACATGCATTTGTCAGCAGATGGCTCTGTTGCTTCTGAGATTGAGCAGGTGCATGTAATTCCATTGTCCCTCCCCACACATGTCTCTGCCACACCCTGCTGCCTTAGTGATGTCCCCCATACTGGAGACGTCTGCAAATGGTATTTGTGGAATGGTCAAGGAGACATGTCCATAATTTGAAATCCATGTGCATGTCTGCAGACTTCCAATCCATGACTAAACGTTTTAGAATGACCCTCTTAGTGTTTTCTGTAAACCAGTTTGACTTAAAAGCAGTATATAAAACCTGTTAAATACATTTAAAAAAATAAATAAATAAAGATCGAACATGGTTTAGGACAACTATCCAGAGGGTTGTTATGAGTCGGCTCTGACCCAATTGCACTTAATAACAAAAATGAATATGAAAATCTAAATTAGGCATCTCAGTTTCTTTAAAAATCATGGCAACAAGAGCCAAATTTTGCTCACTAGATTTCAAATGGTACACAGGGATATTAAGTGCAGACTAGCACCAAAATTAGTGATAGCTGGCTATTTTCCCATCCCTCAATCTAAGGATGCCCCAAGGACAAAAAATAATTTGAACAGCTAAATATTTTAAACACAGGGATGGTAAATTTTCAAAGGGAATGATCGAGCAGCCATCTCTATAGTTAGGTAGCTAGATCTCTTTGGAAATGTACTCCATGTGTATTTGGCAATGAGGACAGACATACTCATTGACTAAGAACTAGCCTCTAGGAGAAATGTTTCCTGCTTTTGCGACTATTCAATTGTCCCTAAAGGATACCTATGAAAACCTCTATTCACTATGAAGTCTCAGAATTCCTTCAGTGCACAGTGGCTAGAATGAGCCTAGCAATTTTAGCAGTGATTCTGAAAATCATGTCAACAGCTTGGAACATATCTATTTTCAAATCAGTACATTGGTACAGCTGTCTCCAACATGTTTGTCCACTTTACCGGCTGCCACATAGGATGCCCGCAGATATGGCAGGTCCAACAGCTCCCACTTCTCAACTTGTTCATTGCCTTTCCTTGATGCTCTATTCAGTGTTAGGGTTACATCTGTTTTTATGCCTTACAGTTCATGCTTGTCAACTTGAAGCGCCTTACAGCCCTTAGGGCATCTTATGTTAGGGCACCTTACCTTAAAGCACCTTAACATCCTTAGGGCACCTTAATCTAAGGTGCCTTATAAGGTGCTTAACCTAAGGCACCTTAAAGCACTTAGGGTGCCTTGTCTGTCTTAACGTGCCCTGTTTGTCACCCTACCGTGCACTGTCCCTTTAACGTGTGTTAAACGGCCAAGGCACCCTTTACTGCATGTTAAACGGCCAAGGCGCCCTTTACCGCACTTTAAATGGCCAGGGTGACCCTTACCGCACGTTAAATGGCCCATGGTTACCTTAACACCACACCGCCCACCTCCTTATATGGCATTGGTAACATTAGCGCTGCACTTACCGCCGGTGACGTTACCGCCGCTTAGTAAACATACCCCTTAGCTGCAGATGCTAACTGTGCAGTGGTCCGATATCGCTGCTACCCAGTTAGGCTCTGCGATGGTTTTCTCTGGGTGCCAGAACCAGATATTCAATGCTGTAGCCGTGGTGTTGAATATCCAGGGTTAGAGGTGAGCAAAGCTATGTGCCGTAGTGGCGCATAGCCTGCCTACCTGAATATCAGGCCCATTAGAGAAACCTGGTTGTCAGACGTGTTTGAAAAATATATGAGAGAATTATGTCCTGTAGGCTATTTAACCTTTTCAGTAAATAGAAAGGTAAAGAGATGTGTGTTGGGAGGGGGTGGGGGAGTTATGGTGTTTGGTAAGAGTGAATTGAATTTATGGTTTACTTTACAGCTAAACAGAATTTGTGTGGCATCGGTTGTGCATTTTGGGCAATGGGGATTACGTGTAGTTTGTAATCCACTTCCAAATTAGGAATAGAAACAATTTATTTGATTTGATGGTTATTTACTTTGAATTATGACCTTCAAAAATTGTTAGTGCTGGGAGACTTGAATGCCCGGGCTGATGAATTAAAAGTCAATCATTCAACCTTGGTTTTTATTAATGTTACGGCAGCTATTGGGTTTTAACAAGAAATATCTCCAGCAATGCTTAGTAAAAGATACATTTTAGATTTAATTTTTGCCCCTAACCAATTGACTTGTTCTCTGTTAATTGATTAAATTAATTTAACTGTTAAACCGTACGTTGATTACATTTGAATTGAGGCTGAATATTCCTCAAAGAGTAACTAGCTGAGAAGAATTTCTATAAGGAGATTTTTTTTGATCAGGATAAATTTAAAGATCAATGCACATATAATAGGTGTCAGCAGACTAATATTAGTGCCAATAAGTACATACAACTTTAGGAAAAAGAAATAAATATTGCCAGATTGTAGAAACAACTAAAGACAGTAAAAGAATTAGGATTAAAGTAGTTCCACAGTATAATAACCAATTGAGAGAGCTAAAAAGAAGATGAGGCAAAAGGGGAGACGGTAGGGGAATAACCCATGCTCAGAATGAAATACAGCATTGAATGCAGATCTGAAAGCTTATAGAAAAGTGTATGAGTTGTCAAGAAAAAAATATATTGCTAAAAGTATTAGGGCTCTTGTGTCTTGCTGAATAATTTTGGTGTAGTTCATTCATCAGTAGAAGTAACTAAAACTGAAAATGAAATGGTACACAAACATATACCTTGGAACATGCAAATAGTTTTGGGAAAAGATTGTGATAAATAAATCTTTTCTCCTAAATAGACTGGTTTCTGATAAAATCATGGCGGAAAATGATAAAATTAGGAGGGAATCATTAAATACGGTGACTGCAAACATGGTAGAAATTCTACTCTGCAACTTAAATTGACCAAGAGGCACAGTCAGCATGAGTTTTGGGTGTGTGTTGACGCTCATAGTGACTGACAGCATGGGGCCTGGACAGCAGGTGTATGCTGATTTCTGCGTTATCAGCATATCATGTATTGGGGTGATGAAGAGGCAGGTAAGGGCAAGAAGAGTGGGCATGATGAGCCAGCACAGGTAATGCATGGGTACACACCATGAGCTACCTGTGCATCATGCAATTAGTGTGGTTCCATCAAACCCCACCTCAATAGGTGACATTCAAGGCACCCACGGTAATAGTGCACATTACCAGGGTTTGGCTTGGGTATGGTGTAAATCATACCTAGCAGACCGATGGCAACATATACGGACGGGATCCAACACATCCGAACCGTTCCAACAACACCAGGGAGTACCCCAAGGTTCCTCTCTGTCCGCGCTACTCTTTAACATATATATGCAGCACATATGCGAAATCATCCGCTCCTTCGAAATCTCTTACCTGATCTACTCAGATGATGTACTGCTGTTTGCACCAATCAACATCATGCATCCCGACTTTACCGCTCTAGTGAACTGCTTCAATGCAATCACCGATTGGCTTCACGCCCAGAACCTCCGTATAAACTTAAAAAAAAACGAAGTCCTGTTCATTACAAAGAACAAAAGCTTTTCTCCCCCATGACCTTGAAGGTGAGAGACGCTACCTGGGTGTTACGCTTGACCAACATTTTGACTCTAAAGCGCACATAAACAACACCGTCAAGGCTATATACAATAAGATCAAGACAATACGACACCTAAGACCCATGCTAGCACCCGAGGACTTCCGAACAATATTCCAAGCGCTGGTAACACCCCACTTTGACTACGCAAATGTCATTTTGCACAGCCTCCCCAAGAGCACCCTAAACCGTTACAACTTGCGATGATGCTGCTGCCGCGTCCTCTGTGGAGTATCCAGAAGAGACCACATAACTCCCATCCTTAAGGACCTACATTGGCTACCGTTAAACTGCAGGCTCACATACAAGGTTCTACTCTTTACCTTCAAAGCCATCAACAAGATTTCCCCCTCCACTCTCACAGCCCTCCTCACCCCCACCCCCAATAATAGATCAAGAAGGACAGTAGCTACCAACACACTGATTGTCCCCATGGAAACTACAAAATGTACACAAGCAACTAGGAACGGCGTCTTCGCTTTCTACGCCCCAAAGTGCTGGAATAACCTCCTACCCAATATCAGATTGACCAGAGATCTCACATAATTCAGGAAAGCCCTCAAACATCACCTATTCCTTCTACACTTCTCCCAACCCAATGGTACCTCCCCACTCCCCAAACCCCAATCCACTCAAGTAGCACCGCACACATCACATGCAAACTAGAACAAATTTAGTCTCATACCCAACCAATGATATATTCAACAAGGTCAATCGAAGGTGTATATAACAAATATGTGATAGTAATTACCAACACCGCAAACTATAACAAATGACATATGTGAATATATTTATACTAAACACTTGTAGTGAGGAATGCCCTCAAGAAGGGATGAAAATAGGGGAAAATCCTGATGGAATAAATAGCACTGCACTGACAGACAGGATTTTCAACCCAGAGTTGAAAAAAACACAGCTCTCTGCTGAGCTCAGGCCACACCTCAGCTCAGGGGAGGAGACAGGTGGGTTCTCTGATTGATCACGCCCAGGAGAAGGTCAGGGAGTGCAGGGAAGTGAACCCTTTTTAAATCCTTAAGCAATGCAGAGAGAGAGGACAGAGAGAACAAGGAGGACGTGGGAGAGAGAAGGAAGAGAAGGAAGGACTGAGACAGGAAGCAGTCCAGGAAGGAGTTCAGGAGGAACTGCCAGAAGGATAAGCAAGCCAGAACCTGGGAGCAGTGAACGTCACTGGAAGAAATGTTACTGCAAGGTAGAGCCTGGGAACAAGAAAGCTTGCAGAGAAAATACGTGGAGAAATGGTAGTTGGACCTATAGCAGCCAAGGCTATAACTGCAACAGAGAAAGCCAAGAGGAAAACTATCAGCCGAGCAATTACCTGAAGGCCAGTGGAAATAGCTACAAGAAAGCTGAGTTCAAAACCCTGGGAGATAGCAGGAGAAAAGGTACCAGCGCTTGTCTAAGAGTCCCTGGCAAAGGTAAAGCTGATATTTCCACTTTTAACTCTTTGCTTGAGAAGCCTTTTACTCATGCTAACATTCAAAAGACTACCCGAGCACAGCTAACTGATAGCAAGTGGGGGAAGGGAGTTACCCTTGCTGGAAACTATCTCCTTGATAAAAGCAGGACAGCTGAAGCCTCTGGGGCAGGAACCTTATGCAGGCTTTTATCAGAAAAGGAAAACGTTTATCCCAAGGAAAATGTGCATAAACAAGCTGAATTGCTTTTAAGCCAATTCCGGGAGTTTTTGGAAGGGAGGTCAGGAAAAGATAACAAACCTGACAAAGATACCTTTAATGCTGGCTCTGAGGAATGTATGCAGGTGGATGAGTGTTTGCCTGCAATAGAGCAAGAACTTTGTGCTATGGACGGTTTCAACTTGTCTTGTAGAAAAGAGCAGTGGTACAGAGCATTGAAAGCTATATGAAGGAATATAGAGTAATTTGCCATACCTGCTTCCGCCTTGAAAAGCTTTGAAAGGGGTTTAATAAGCTTAATCACCGGCTGAAAGTGTGAAGCCGTGCTATATAGAAAAGCAATGTTTTAGTTCCTGTATTTTCTTTAAGTGACCACAAGAGGCAGTGCCTAGTGAAAGGCAAAGGAACTGTGAAACAGCCAAATACTGCTGATTTAGTTCATGTTGCATTTCCTGAGTTTATGTTACAACCTTTATGTTGGAGTTGCATCTTTTGCATTTGTTGTTACTGAATTTTGATGCCTTGGAGAAAATCCCCACAAATAAATATTCTTGCAGCCTTACCTACTCGAGTCATAACTACAACTCAGTCCTTAAAGGAGACAAGCAAACTACAGGTCCCAGAATTCCTGGGGACATCTAACAAGCTTTATTCCAAAAGGACATTCTAAAAGGCCACTCCTGTCTGCAAGTGGCGTAGTCTTGAGGACACCGTGCATGCGCTAAAAGCAGCAACGCCAGGATCTGCAGGAAACAACTTCCCTGAGGCGCCCAGCCGAGGCGAATCTGAGAAGGGGGAAGAACGGCAGTACAAAGAAGCCTACCAGGAGTCTTCATTGGTGACAAGCGTGAAACTCCACCTAAGCCAGGTAAAGGGTATCCACCTGGGAGAGGTTAGGATACCAGGGCAAGGGTGAAGGCTAGGCCTGATTGAAAAAAAAAAAAAAAAAAAGGAAGAAGGTTTGTTGTTGTGGTATCGCACTTTGGTCTGTGTTTTTTGTGTGCTTGCAGAATTTCCACAATGTTGCTTGAGTCGCAAGAGGTCTTCAAGTGGATGGCAGCCACAATTTGAGCGGCAAAGGGACTTGGCTTTAGAAGCGCAGGAGAGGGCTGCGGCGAACATCCAAGCTCACCAGAAACCTCTTCTTGTTCTGCTGGAGAAGTGTGTTGACAGAGCAGAAGAAGCAGACTGAACCACCAGTAACTCCCACCAGGTTTCATCCCACCAGCTTTAAGCACACTTGGTTTTCAAGCTGGGACTATGTTTAACTTTGGTCAGCTCACAGAGAAAGATGACATTGATGATTTCAATCGACGGTTTTTTTTTTTTTTTTTTAAACTTTTATTTTCATTTTGCAACAAACAAAAGAAACAACACACCAAAGGAGACAAAACAGTATACAATAAAAAAAGTAAACCCAATTACCCCCCACCCCCACGCTTCTTCTCTAGCTGATTATGGCAGCATGTGAGCGCTTCCAAACAACAGTGATTATACATCAAAACAATCAAAAGAGTATCTGCGATACAGAATAATCATGGGACGAAAGAGTATATACAAATTTAGACAGTCAGATAAGAGCATTGAGGTCAAAGAATATGTACTAGTCATTGAGCAATCTTCCATTTTAGAAACCGATGATGAGGAGTTCTGAATGGGGGAAGCAAACATACGAGGTAGTTGTTTCATATTTACTGTAGAGACCAGACTCATGAATTGTTCACCATTCAAATTGGGGCTCCGCTGGGAGCTATTTTTTTTTCCGCAGTATTTTCGTAATTAAGGGGAAATAGCTAAATGCCAAGCATAAAAGTTCCAAGAGGAAAGTAAGCCGTTTTTTGGAAGTAGAGGGGATCCCCGCAGCTGATCTGAGCGAAGTCCCCCCCACCTAATCCCCTCCAAGAAAAGGGCCCTCTTGAAAGTGCAAAAATAAGACTGGATACGACCTCCAGACCCACGCACGCCAAGTAATACCTGTAGTGCGGCGGCCATTAAATACATAACATGAAGGGGTTAGTGAACGCAATGGGCCCCGCCCTGGCCCATGTACCCCTCAACAACTAGTTGCCCTGAGTCGTGTTTTTTCCATTTGGCTAATCTGTTCCCAGGAGTGGGTAAAAACACCGGTGGGGCTAGAAAGAAGAGTGGGGTCTGAGTGAGTGTAGGCGGATTCTGGAGTACACGTGGTTCAACTCCTACCTCCAGGACAAAGGCTCCATTTGCTCCGGGGTCAAAGTTCACATGCAAATTTCCTTCTCTCCAATTCTTTCTGCGCTAAAATAGGGGGTATCTCTTAGTTATTAGCATTACATAAAGGTTTTTTTTTGTAAAAATTGGATGCTTACACCCGGTGAAACTACCGATAGATTCGGATAGTCTCGCAACCCAAACCTTGTGTAGGGGGAGGCCCCGATGGCGGGTGGGAAGGGGCACCTTTTTAAGCACTACCGAAAGGCAATGCTGCGGGGGGAAGGGGTTTTGCACCAACTGGAAAGTAGTGTTTTTGCGCTGGGAGACCAAATTCACATTTGCCAATTCACTAAAAAGTTTTTTCACCAGCGACCTTCATGGAACACCTGACCTAGGAATTCCAAATGCCCTAGTGTAATCGCCAGGGGCTCCCACGCCAATCGGCTTATTTTGGTAATTCGAAAATCCGAGTGTTTTTATACTGCAAAAGTGGGAGAGCTTTGTCTAACGGACAGAAGGGTTTCGGGGAGTCTAAAGACCGTGGCATATAGATTATGAAAGGCACCTAAAGGTCGTCTAAAAAGCATTGGGGGTGGAGGAAGCTGGGAAGTCTGATGAGGAGGAGTCATACCAGGGGAGAAAAGTAAGAGGACATCGGTTTGCAAAAGGTTTTTCCTCTGCTATGGCCTAGCCACAGCAGTCCTACTCGGTAAACTTGGATCTTCCAGCCCAGCGAGCAGGCCTTGTTTGGAGAAGAAAAGATTGATGATACTTCAGGAAACTCAGGGAAAATCTGGACACCCCCATTTTTTTTTCCCCAGTTATCTGCTTGCAGGCTTATGTTTCCGGCTATTCTAGGTGTCCCCCTTGTTTTGCCACAAGTAAATCTAAGTCATAAGGACATCTATATCTTTATATCATAACGCGTCGAGGGAAGAGACAGGGCAAACCATTTCCTAAGAATTATAATGTCCAACTTATTCGGAACGAATCATCCATTTTTTTTTTTATGGTTTAACTAAATCGACCCCACCAGGTAAGTGTTAAAGGAGTCCAGCGGTTTTGAGTTAGCGTTCCCCGGAACTTTAGAGGGTTTTAAGTCCCCCCTTTTTTGGACATGAAGGGAGTATAGTGGGTCCTTTTCCCCAAAGGAGAACAATAGTGAACCCCAAGGTATTTGACCATGCGAGGTGAGGTTGGCCATAAAACAGGGGTAAGGGTTTGCATATCTGCCCCCTGATGCAAGCAAAGGATTTTAAATGGAAAGGCTACCGACTTGGGCCAAATTTTATCTTATAACCGGACAGTTTTTTTGTTGAGTACTAATTTCCCCAATTTTGCTCTTCGAAGGACACAGCCGGTACTGAGTCGTTATAGAGACAACAAGCATAAGGTCATCCGCAAATACGCTGACAATTTTTTGATTTCCCTATTGTTCATTCTAAGGTTTTTTGAGAGAGTTTGGCCTTTTACCTTTTAGTGCTTGGCCTATGAGGAGCCACTGAGGGCCATGGCAGCTTTGGTGGCGTCCCCGTGTGACTGGGGAAGCTATTCCCGCTTCTCGAGCCATGGCACCCATGCTCACTGGGAAATTAGGATGAGACTCAATTAGGACATGGAGGAATCAGTGAGAGGGAAAGATAAGATTGTATGGGCTCACTCCCAAATTAGTTTTTTGTTTTTTTATCACAATCTTTCTAAGAGCTGTAAGAAACTACGGCCCAAAAATCCCACTATGTACACAGAATTCCGCAGCTTTAGTAAAATAAGTTGGCCCTAACTCCTGCAGAAGGGAGGATCCCCCTAAAATCCATGCTAGATCGTTTAGTATTGGGAGTATATGAATGCCATTTACCTAGTGAAATCCCGCACCTTCCTGAGTTCTTCAAAGATGTAAAAACCCGCACAAGAATCTGTTACTGCGTGTCCTGGAAACCCGGCTTTTATGGAGCCAGATTTTTAACTTTGCCGCATGAAAGGTAGCAGGGCCCTTCAAAGGGTGTGCCTTCAACTAGTGTTGCAGAAGAGGAGGTGGGGGTGAATGCAAAAGATGAGTCCCCCTGTGAAAAATGTGTGTGCCAACCCTCCCCTGGAAAGGTCCTCTGGTGAATCCCAAGAGGAAATGTTTTTAAATGTGGTAAAGGAGGGCCATTTGGCGCGAGAGGAAACTGTTTTGTAAAAGACCCAGCACTGGTAGTGCGAGGAGAAAATTCTCAAAAATGTTAGAGAGGGTTTTTTTTTTTTTTCCCTTACCCTCATTGGGAATGGTGGGGCAAAGGAATTTGCTAACCATAGACAACTGAATTTGGACTCGGGGGGCTGAGCAGAGCAAGCTATCAAAAGAAGGAGCTCCTGGCACGCAGAATCGAGGCCAAGATAGAATAGAGGAGGAAGGCAATTCAGCCCTGGTGGAGGCACAGTTAAAAATACTTTTTGGCCCATTCTGGGGGTACTTCAACTCTTACCCCTGTTTGAAAATAAGGTCTCCCAAGTAAAAGGGTTGTGGCGACCAGAACTTATTCCCTTCGCGGTAAAGTAAACCCTAAGGCTTGCCACCAATACTGTTTAGTTTTGGGGAGGAGACCTGGGCCACATTTTTTTCCATAAGAAAGGATTGGCAATCAAGGGTTTGCCACTTTTAAAAAGAAAAGATCCCTCGTTTTTCTAGAAAAACCCCCAAAGTGGGAGCTTTGGTCCAAACAACGGAGAAGACCAATTTTGATTTTTTCGCCGGCGCCCGTTGTTTTGCCGCCGGCCCCAATAAGCAAGAGCGGAAGGCCCGGATCCCAAAGGGACAGAGAGAGTCCCTGTGGAAAAACCCTAGTGTTTAAAAGACTTTTTAAAGGGCCAGAATTGCGGGAGGTTAATTTTTTTTTTGAAAGCATAAGCCACACTAAACAGAAGTTCCCCTATTATGATCCGTGGCACAAAGCCTCGCCGATTTTGGCTTGTGGGCCGAAAAAAAGTCATTGCTGAAATTTGGTAAAAGCAGGGCCAGATTTCAAAAATCTCGAGAGCCACTGGGAAAGGGCACCCTTATAGGGTAGTGCTTCATGAAGGAACCAGTGTTTCCTTATCTGGGGGTCAAAAATTAGGAAAAAGGTCGCTAACCAAGTCTAACCACGTTAATGTTTCTGAAGGCCCGCTGGCAATGATAGCGGTAGCGTTTAAGCCCCCCATCCTGTGCCCACATAGGCCCTCAGGAGGTAGGAAAAAGCCCTAAAAGGAACACAAAATATTTGCCAGAAGCCCTTGTTAATTGTAATCAACGTTGCCCTGTGGCCAGTGATACAGTTCGCCAAGCCCATGATATTCCACTTTAAGGGGGTGGTGGATTCCTTGTATTGAGGACCAAGGCCTGCTCCAGGAATGGATGGAAAAATAGGGGAACATCCTGATGGAATTAAATAGCAACTGGTCACTTACAGTGGCCCCTAGTTTGGACATGACAAACGAACCTGTTGGAAACAGCCAAATACTGGCGCTGACTTAATTTATGTGTTGCATTTCCCTGAAGTTTTTTTATGTTTTTCCACCCTTTTTATGTCGGAGTTTGCCCATCTTTTTTGCGTTTTGTTGTTAGCTGCAATTTTTGACTCGCTGGAAGAAAAATCCCCCACAAATAAAATTATTCCTTTGCACCCTTTACCTAACTCGGAGTCATTAACTACAACTCGGTCTTAAAGGAGACCAAGATAACTACAGGTTCCCCAGAAATTCCCCTGGGTGGACATCTAACAAGCTTTATGCCCAAACAGGACATTTCTAAAGGCCCCACTCCTGCGCCGTAAATCACCTGGGGCCGTCAGGAGGATTGGTTTGGCATCCCACTGGTACATCTGTAAATTAACCCTGTGAATAAACCCTGGACTTAACCGTAGGCCGGTTAATGTTTCGAACCTGTAAACTTCACCCTACGCTACATCTTACGATGGTCTAAAAATGGTATAATTGTTTTTCCCCCCCAAGTTTTCACACAACTCCACTTTGTTTACCGGGGGTGGAGGCCCGTCCCGTAACTTGCTGTTCCCTGCTCGCCATGGAGGGTAGAAAGTGCCCGGGTCTGTGAGGTTCCGCTCCACCTGTTTTTGCCCATTTCCCCAGCTGACGTTTTGTTCCCCTTTTCAAGCGGCCCGATTATAGAGTTTCCCTGACCCAGTTGTGGGCTGTATTTGAAAATCGTCTTTTAACCTTGGCTGTCGTCTGGGTTTTTCCCATGGGGTGTGGTAGTGCGCCGGTCTTGAGGTTCCTCACACCTGTATGGGCGCAGTCCCCAGGCTGACGGTCAATTCAGTTTTTTTCAGCCCGGCATATAAGATTCCTGCCTGGGTCTGTAATCGGGAGCGTCCTGACCCTTGGCCTGTCCCCCTGTTTTTCCCACCGTAATGTGAAGAGTACCGGGTCCCCTGAGTTCCTCCACCTGTGGGGGTGGTTCAGCCCAAGTCTGACATTCAATCTTTTCAGCCCCGATAATATTTCTTCGGTTTGGGTTCCTTTCCCCCCTAACGGCGGTGCTAAGCCCCCTGCGGCACGCTTTCGTTGGGGCGTTTTTTTTTTTTTTTCCTAACTGCTGGTTCCCCCAAAGGGGGCATTTTTTATGCCCCTGGCCCCCTTTGGGGAGCCCCCCTTTAGGAGCACAGAAGGGAGCCAAGGGCAAAATTTTGGAAAGAGCAGTGGAGGATTTTCCCTGGTGGGGAAACCGCAAGAAGAAACTTCCTCACGATTGAAACTCCAGCAGGTTCCCCATAGAGAAACATGTGATTTTTCCCATGTCCACGAGTTTTTTTTTTATTAACTCAGTGTCTGTGCCTTTCAATCCTCTCTCAAGTCAGAGGGAGCGAGGAGTTTTAGTGTTTTAAGCTCAATGGGGAATGCGAACTCCTCTGCTTACCCTAGGGTTTTTTGGAGGTGGTCTGATGAAGCCTGTTCCCGATACGAGTCCTCAACGGGGATGGTGAGCAGTCCCCAAGTGGTTTCATAGCAGGAGCCTGCTGCTCTTTATTTTCCCCCCGAAAACGGACTTCGCAGGTTACCAAAATTTCACTTCTGGATATTTGGCAAGTTTTTTCGCTCACTGAAAAATTAGTGCGGAGCCTGTTCCTTTGCCTCTATCAATTTACTACGGATTGCTGTTGTGTACTTTCAAAATCTTTGGATTCTCAGTTTGGGGCATTGAGCTCTGTGGTGGACAAATTATGGAATCCCAGGTTAAGTCCTGTTCTGAAGTTCATATGTACAACGTGAAAGATAGCCGATTTTACACACAGAAAACCGAGAATATGCGAGAAAATTTCAAGGAGTAAAAATTTAAGGTTGATGCATTTTTCCTATTGTTCTTTATTGTCCCCCTTAATCTTGTTTAGAAAGTTCTTGAAAGGATGCCCCTTCTTCTTTACAGCGCTCTGATTCATTTATATTGGCTTAAGTGTTATTATCTTTCTACCAAAAAATTTGTCCTAAGCGTTTGTGAATGAAAGAAAGGTTTTCTCCTCTGAAACTCGGGATAAATTTAACGTAACTGCTTTCTTAGAGGAAACACAGGATGACATTTCCGGTAGGGCCACATTATTGGTGACTTTATTCTCGGAGGAGGACAAGGCCACCATTCTAAAAGCTTATTTTAGGAAAAAAGAGATACAATTTTTTGGGGACAAGGTGTAATTTTCCCTGACGTGTCACGTTCTACACAATCGCGTAGAAAGCACAGTTCCTTACCTGTAACATGGTGATCTCTGGGAACAGCAGGAATAAGTCTTCACATATGGGTACGTCGGCACCAAAACAAAGCCTGCGCGGGAACGCTCCCCAGCATCCCGAAAGAAAGCTTTTGGGAGCATCCAACGCACACATGCGCGCTGCCTTCCCGCCCCTTTACTTCCCTCCATCAGTTGGTTTTGTAGCTGAGAACGAAGGAGGGAAGTAGACAAATTAGAGAGAAACAAGAGAGAGAGAGAGGAACAAATCCTAGGGGAGGTGGGTGGGTTGTGAAGGACTTCATTCATGCGTGTTCCCAGAGATCACCTGTTACAGGTAAGTAACTGTGCTATCCTCCAGGGAACAAAGCAGGAATGAGTCTTCACATATGGGGACTCCCAAGCTAAGATGCCTGGAGGAGGGCCCCGCATGTTGCAAATCTAAAGATGGGCCATGGCTTATCCCTCAAACCTCACGAAATCCAAGGGAGGGAGGGTAGGCGTTGAACTAGAAAAGAAAAAAAGAGGTGCTG